>JAAGNO010002654.1:109388-120654 GCA_033439905.1 Ceryle rudis | reverse complement strand
CACTTGGAAAATGGGTTTCAAAGAAACAATTTTCTAAAGGAAGGAACCCTTTTATTTGGTTTTTTGGTTTTGGGTTTTGTTTTTTTTGTTTTTTTTTTTTTTTTTTTACTTTTTGTATTTCCCAGCCAAAGACAGCAAGAAAAAACCTCCCCCATGGAAGTTTTACACTGAACTAGGATTCCTTACCTTCTTTTAGTTCTTATTGCAGCTTTTTATCTCAGTACAATGATTATTGCAGCATGTGTGCTTTGAAATTCTTTAAAAGGCTGAGCTGAATTTCAGTCCTTTTTCACAGCTCTTGTATTGTTGAGTTGTTTAAAATTTACAGAAGTACTTGATAAGCATTAGAAGAAGTAGAATACTTTAGTTCTTTGACAACATCCCTTCTGAACTAAAAACTGTCAAATGTGTGATTTAGGCAATTAAGACAACTCTACCCAGAAATAATGAAAATCTTTTGCAGGGTCAGACTGGCCATTTGTATTGATTATAGGTTTCTGATCGCAATGCCTTTGCCTAACAGAGTGCATTAGTCTCCTTGGTTACCATACGCATTGTACTTGTCTTGGGAACACAGTGTACAATGTAGTTCAGACTGGCAAGAGCTACCTCCCTCAAAATACTTTTGCTTCTGATCTTTACTGCTTTTACACTTCTGTGTGTCTGAACAAGGCAACAAAACTTTCACTTCATACTACAAGGCTTACACTATATGTTTCAGAAATAGCTAGTCAGGTATATGATGGGAAACATAAAGAACACGCCCATTGTGGTACACTACAGAAAACTTAATTTTTAGAAAGAAATGTGGTTTTATATGAGCTACTTGGCTATATAAATAAATACATTTTTGTAAAAACATTTTAATGGAATTTCCACATTTGACCAGAACAGTTTTTCTTTGCATTTTCCTTGAATAATTTCATTACCACAGTCTCAAACTAGTGATTTACATATAAAAGCAGAGATTACTTTGAAATAAATCAAATGCCCCAATAAAGAAGTGATCAAATGAATAATCAGAAGGAAAAAAAAAAAAAGACTTTTTGCACTTAGACTCAAAACCTACTTTCTAGCAATGTGTTTTCAGTCAAACCAAACACACAGAAAAGAATCACTGGAGTATTTCCTCCCAACTGCAATGGTGCTGGCAACTGCTGACAACTTACAGGCTCTGCTGCTTTGAGCAGGGGGACTGCAGACCTAATCAGAGATTTTGATTGCTATTAATTAGGAGGGCAAGGGGTAGTGTTTGCCTATGCAGTTTTTTATTTACAAAGCATCTGTTCTCCAGCTTCACCAGCTAGACTACTTCTACTGCAGTCAAGCTGCGATATCCCTCTTCCCTTCACCAAGGTAGAACCAGAGGTGTAGACTGTCTAAACAAAATGATATGGAAAGACAACTCAAACTAATGTGGCTTGGATGAAATACAGTAGCATTTCAGAATAAACATTAGTCAATTTTAAGGTCAAAGATCTGTACCATTTTAATTGCTTCCCTCTCCCAGGTAGTAGCACAAAAAGTTATTTTCCCACTTTCTAAAAAGGTCATGAAATTAAGGTTGGATTTGGATTGGAACACAAAAGAATCCTGTTGTGTAAATCTCTTGGAAAGGCTGGAGCCATAGGATACAGAAGACTGCAACCTTCTGGTTATTTTGCAGCTCACCTCTCCAAATTTAGTTGAAATCACAACTTAGGTGGGTAATTGAAAGAGTAACCCAGTAACTCCTCAGTTTCATAACTGCGCATAAAGGTGACTTGTAATGGTCATTTTTAGCAAGTTTGTAGTTCAACATTGCCAGCTTTCTTTTTTAAGATGTTATTTTAAGAAATTTACTTAAAGCGAGAGACCTAAGATAGATTGTCTCAAGCCTGTAATGTGCATTATTAATCCCAGTTTCTGTCTGAAAATCATTCCAACCCTCCTTCAAAAAAAACCCCACCAAAATCAAAGTACAATCAATCTTTTAGAACCCTGCACACTGTTTCCATTATTCTGACTACTTTTTTTAAACAGAATTATGAAAAGTTAAAAATGTAAATGTCATATAAAAAAAGAGATAAGCACACCGTGTAGTGTTTGCAACTATGTTAGGGTATAAATCCTAGCAGGTCCTTCGAAAGGCAAATCAACAGATGCACCTTTTGCAGATACTAGTGAGTCTTCTTTCAAATGCTGGGAGATAGTGTGTAGGATGGTACAGTTGCATTTTTGACTCCTTTCACCATCACAACTTGCTGGAGCTGTGTCAGCTTCTGCTCATCCATATCCAGCAGACTACAAGAGCAGTTTAGTTCTCGGTAGAGATGATTTGCAACACTGGCAGTTTTAACACCACCTAATTAAGAGCTGTTTTGCTCAATGCTGCTAGAGACAGATGGGATTACAGCAAAATATATGGGATTGAGAAAGCTGTAAAGACAAACAAGGTAATCTGCGATTTTAGATGAAAATGAGAAATTTTGGGGCATGCATTGAATAGTGAGAAGTGACATGGATAGAACTATTAGGTAGGGGAAAGAATATGTAATTTCCGCTTTCCACAAACTCCTGAACTCTTGTGATGTTCTTTTCCCTGTAACCCATCCTTTCAAAAATTATTCCCATATGTCCTTTACAAATTTTGACTTCAGAAATACTTACCTGGTGTGAAAGCACATGGGGTGGGAATTAAGAAATCTTCACAGTAGGGTAAGGACAGAAAGTCAGAATGGGCACAAAGGAGAATCACAGAATCATTTTGGTTGGAGAGACCAAGTGTTAACCCAGCACTGCAAGGTCACCACTAAACCATGTCCTTCAGTGACACATTTGCTGGACCCAGCACTTGACCTTGTTGAACCTCATACCACTGTCCTCAGCCATTGATCCAGCCTGTCCAGATCCCCCTGTAGAGCCTCCCTACATCAGGGAGATGAACACACCTGCCTAACTTGTTATCATCTGCAAATTTACCAAGGGTGCCCTTGACCCCCCATCCATATCACTGATAAAGATACTAAAGAGAACAGGTCCCAGTGCTGAGCCCTGGGGAACATCACTTGTGACCAGCTGCCAACTGGATTTACTCCATTCAACACCAGCCTCTGGGCCTGGTCATCCAGACAATTTTTTTATCCAGTGAAGTGTACACCCATCCAAGCCATAAGCAGCCAGTTTCTCCAAGAGACTGATGTGGGAAATACTATCAAAAACTTTACTGAAGTCTAGGTAGACAACTTGCACAGCCTTTCCCTCATCCACTGAGTGGGTCATCTTGTCATAGAAGGAGATCAGGTTCGTCAAGCAGGAGCTGCTTTTCATAAACCCATGCTGACTGGGCCTGATCACCTGGTTGTCCTGTATGTGACTCGTGATGGCACTCAGGATGATCTGCTCCATAAGCACTGAGGTCAGACTGTCAGGCCTGTAGTTCCCCCCATCCTCCTTCCAAACCTTCATGCAGATGGGCATCACATCTGCTAACCTCCAGTCCACTGGGACCTCCACAGTTAACCAGGACTGCTTCCTCAGTACCCTTGGATGACACCATAGACTTATGGGTGTCTAAGTGGTATAATAGGTCACTGACCATTTCCTTTTGGATTATGGGGGCTTCATTCTGCTCCTCATCCCTGTCTTTCATCTCATGGGGCAGGGCAGTCAGAGAACAATTGGTCTTACTAGTAAAGACTGAAGCAAAGAAGGCATTAAGTACTTCAGTCTCTTCCTCATCCTTGGTCACGGTGTTTCCCCCCACATCCAATACAGGATGGAGATTCTCCTTAGTCCTCCTTTTGCTGCTGATGTATTTATAGAAACATTTTTTATTGTCTTTAAAGGCAGTAGACAAATTAAGTTCTAGTTGAGCTTTGGCGTTTCTAATTTTCTCCCTGCATAGCCTCACAGAATCTTCCTAGTCTCCCTGAGTTGCCTGCCTTTTCTTTCATAGGCCATGGTCGTTAGTTCTCTCCCTGAGTTCAGCCAGGCTGGTCGTCTTCCCCACCAACTCATCTTATGGCACACAGCTATGGCCTTCTTCTGTGCCTTAAAGATTTCCCTCCTGAGAAATGTCCAGCCTTCCTGGGCTCTTTTGCCCTTCAGGACAGCCCCTTGAGGGATTCTGTCAACCAGCCTCTTAAACAGGTCAAAGTCTGCCCTTTGGAAGCCCAAGGTGGCAGTTCTACTGAGCTCTCTCCTTACTTCCCTAAGAATTGAGAACTCTACCATTTTCGTGATCACTATGCCCAAGACAGCGTCCAATCATCACATCACCCAGAAGTCCTCTATTCATGAACAACAGGTCTAGCAGGGAGCCTTTCCTAGTTGGCTCTCTCACCAGCTGTGTCAGGAAGTTGTCTTCCACACACTTCATAAACCTCCTGAACTGTTTTCTCTCTGCTTTATTGTATTTCCAGCAGACAACTGGTAACTTGAAGTCCCCTACGAGATCAAGTGGAAGTGACTGTGAGACTTCTCCCAGCTGCTTCTAGAATATTTCATCTGCTTCTTGATCCCGTCTGGGTGGTCTATAACAGGCCTCCATCATGATAACTGCCTCGTTGGCCTTCCCCCTATTTCTTACCCATAAACATTCAAGCCTATCATCATCATCATCATTATGCTCAAGACAGTCAAAGTACACTGACTCTCCTTCCTGGCCCATCCCTTCTGAAGAGTTTAGAGCAATCCAACACAGCACTCTAGTTGAGTGAATCATCTGACCCTGTTTCCATGATGGCAACTATATCATAGTTTTCCTGCTGCACAGTGGCTTCCAGGTCCTCCTGCCTGTTGCCCATGCTGTGCGCATAGATGCACTTCATCTGGGCTACTGATCCCATCTCCTTGTCAGGGGGAGAAGGCCTAATTCCTACTTGACCATTGGCAGGCACTTTTGTGATTCCTAGCCCATCACTATCACTTGTGTCTTTGCTATCGCATGACATTCATGGCCTACTTCCACTGGAACGGCAGACTTAAGGACCTTGCTTAGCACAATGTCCCACAAACACTGACGTGGCACCCAAGGCAGAAAGGGTTTAGCACCATGGTGAGCTCCTAACAGTAGCTGACAGAACAGTGGGTGGCAATGATGGGGGAATTGCCATTCATGAACTGTGAAACTCATTCTGGGATAATTATGTGAACATTGCTTCTAGTTCCTGCTCTCCAACTGGTGTGCATAGTGTTTGCCTAAAAGCATAGAGCATTAAATCAAGTTGGGAATTGAAAAGAAGGAAAATTAAATAAAAGAAAAAGGCAGGTTAAAAGTTTGCCATCAGCACATACACAGCTGGTTTAAAAAGTTTAATTAATAAAAAAATCTACAATTCTGAATTGATTTTGATATATACTAAATCAAAATGAAGCAGCTAATTAGTAAACTAAATCTCTTCTGGTTTGTGTGGTAAGAGTTTCTATTGAAGTTAACTTCAAAGGATTTCTTTAAAAATATGAGCATCAAACATTTTTGTGAACAACAAAGGAATATCCTTTGATAGAAAAATGCTGTTGTCCTATATTTGTAATATATAATTCTGATTTGATAATTCTCAATGGAATTATAAGGTATCTCATAAGACTTGAGGAAAGAAGAAGGAAGCTGTAATTAAATGATAAAGCAAACTAATAACATAAGTCTGACAATATTGATGCAAGTTCTGCAAATTTAGATCTTTTCTCATTTGACAATAATCCAGATGATTTTATTTTTTCCAAGGAAGATCTACAGTGCTAATATTAATATATATCATGAAGCAATATTTGCTTTTATACAGTCATCCCTGAAAAACAGGAAAATAGAGACATTCCACCTATTTTATGAATGTTAGGTTTATATGATTGTGATCATATCAAGTATTAAAAAAAAATATTTGTCTTTACTGGGAACCATCTCTTTAATTATGGCCACTGAAATACATCCAGAACAGAAGAACTATGTGTAAGACATCCCAGTGTATTTTTATCCTGAACAAATTCTTTAAAGGGAATCGTTGTCACAGACATACTGCAGTATATTGAATTAATATGCTCTTCTAAATACCAGGGAAGCAGAAACTCTTTAGACCTCTATGTCCGATTTTGGCTAACGAGAGTTTTATTTTAGCAAATGAAATTTGGTGTGTCTGTAAACTAGAATGTGGCCCCCAATGCTTCTCATTATTATCATGATAGTATTTTACACCTACTTGAAGAGGAGGGCCTACTGAAAATGCATTACCACAATATGTGATTCAGTATTTGCATTGTGAATTCAGCTGGAGTCTTCAACTTTTAAATGACCTAGACTCTGAGCTATCAACAATGACTGTCTTAAAATCACACAAAATGCCTCCTGTTGATGTCTCTTTTTCTGATTATAAAGTGCTTAAGGTGATCAACTCCTATCAGCACGTTTAATTGCCAGACTCCTACGACAGCCAAATAAATTCCATTCCTTCTATGTCTGTAGAACTACATATACACATAAATATCTATTCTTGCCCTCATTCCCACCCCAAAGGCTTTTAAGTAATTTTAAAATTAATTTCTAGGTAATGTTGCTATCCCAGCAGTGCAAAGTGTAAAATCATTTCAGTTAGAACTGCATCCATCACTGCCATATATCCCCTTCGAAGCCACAGTTACATTCAATATTCACCCTTTGCATACCATATTTTATTCTTCTCTTTAACAACCAGTAGGATTAACCTTGCTGGTTATACAGTCATGAGTAATGCAGAACTGAAATGGTGTGTACATCATAAATTGTACACTGATTTTTAACATGAGTTTTCTTACGTGAAAAAGGAACTTCAGAGCCAGCATTACTACTGACAGTTTTCCAAATTATCTGCACAAATAACTGCACTGGTTCATATATACCCACTGGTATTACCGCCCTTTCATTTAAATTATAATACCAGTACCTAATGTTTTTAGTTGAATACATTTGCAAAATCACAATCCAAAACAGTGAGAAAGTTTGTAGCATTCACTATGTGTCTTGTACATACATTTATCTGTCTCAATAGAAGGTCCTAACTGGTTTATGAAAACACAGCATGCTCACATGGGGAAATATCTTCTTAGAGATCAAGATTTTCCGAGCAGTCAAGTGGATTTAGACATGCAAGTTCCTTTGAAGCAATGAAATAAGTACAATTCTTGGAACTGCTGAAGCACGGTACATCATTAATTCTAAGAACTAGGCATTCTAGTATTCTAGAAATGTGTTCAATGTTAAACATTAGCAGTAAATTTCTTACAGCTGGAGTAAATTTGAGGAACTCTCTTTTTTTTCATTATATTTCTAGCTAGGAGAAATAATCAGCTAGCTTCTCCCACACACCCCTAAATCTTCATGTTATTAAGGAGGAACACTTAGCAAGAGCACATACACTTTGCCTCATGGGTTTATGGTATTTTTGTTTCAAGACTATTTAGCACTGAGGGTTTTTTTCAATCTGCCATATTTAAAGTCTGAAAACCCAAGTTGTATATTCACAAAATCAGAGATTAAATCCTTCTCCACTACAGCCAGTGGCAAAATGCTTGCTGAGTTTGATGGTTCTACTGTTTGCCTTCTGCACTTCCCCCAGACAGGAAGAGCAAAAATCTGGAGGAACAGAGGGTGAATAAAACTGCACTTGTCACCTGCCTTTTTCTCCTCACCTCTTCTCTGAGGGAGATAGAAGGTCTCCAAGCATTGGTGCTTGCTCTACTTAGCTCTGTAGAGCACTGAGAACCCCCCACCAATTTTCTTTCAGAAACCCAATCGGAGAGCGGTGAATCATCCTCCTTTGCAGCTCAATCAGTGAATAACAACCTGCTTCAGAACAGTCAACTGGAAGACTGGCAAGCCAAAGCTGGTATTTCTATATCATACACAGCTCTCTATTTGCCCGAGCAGGCAGATCATTGCCCCAGGTTTGATTTTAGTTAATGGCATTCTCAGCTGCAGTAAACTCTGCTCAGTCTGCTCTATCAGGAAGTTACTTCTATCACCGCTTGAAGGATGCTTCCTCACTGCCACCTCAAAGTCTCCTGGTGTAAGCTGCAAGATCCTAATGCTGTAACATATCTATGCCTTGCTTGATCCATCCTTGCTTCATCCGCATCCTTTTCAACCATCTCCATGTGAAGCATGCTCAGGAGCATCTCCAAAAAAAGAACTGTGGTCCCTTCTCTCATGGGAAACCTTCTAACCGGGAACACACAAATAAAAGTACTATCCATGACAAGACACAGTGTAAACCAGACTGCCATCCATACCTGTGTCCTTACCTGTCTACAAACAATACCAGTGGCATCAATAAGAGGACTTGGGCAGAAAATTCTTACATGTTTCAAGGACTCTAATGAGATTCATATATATGCCTATGCTTGCTAAACTGTAATTTTTTTTTTCTGAAGAAACTACTAGTATTCAGGGAACAAAATAAGGACCTATATGCTTAATAGCTTCTTAGTTGAAAATTCCTTCCTGTCAAAAGTGAATCTGGTAACAACAGAACGTTATTAAACCTGCAAAGCTATGAATTTCAAAACGCTGGAATTAAGGTCATCTGTGTCTGGCACGCGCATGCTATAATACAGCCTTTAATGACACGGACACCAAAGTCCTGAGCTTTTCAGTGAACTTCAGGGGCTCTAGGATGCACATCAGTAGAAGAAATATCCTGCAGCATGTGGTGTGAGCAAGGCAGAGAATGGTATAGGGAGAAGGACGGCTTCATAGTTAAGGCAGCTGAATACCTCCTTGGAGAACTGCCTTCTATCTCTGCTGCTAAACAAGCTTTCTGAAACTATTCCTAGCCAGTCATTACTAAAGTGCTCCTCATGTTGAAGGTATTTGACTTTATGGTGAAAATGTGATTTTCCAGTGTGTTGTCTTCCATGTCCTGCCATGTTTTTCAACTGTGTAGCTGAATACTGAGTTCTAGGTGGTTGTGCCTCACGGTTATGCTTTACTATTGCCATGGCACATTTTTCTTTCTTCTTTTTTTTTTTTTTTTTTTAAACTTTAAATTCATTGCTACTGATATTTCACACTTGTATTCAACAGTATCACTTTAAAGGATGTGTGCAACCTACAGAGAAATGGGAACATTACTTTAAAGTATTAATATAGAAATATGAGAAAAATGGGTTGGTTTGCAGAATTTATGGTTACCAAATTTTTGCATTTCAAACAAGCTTATCTTTGAGTGCTTAGCAGAATGGTTACTGTGAGGCTGTGATGGAACAGTACCAACCAAACAGCAAAACACTTACACTGTGGGTAGGTATGGCTAAACTCTACCTGATACCTAGCAGTGCACAAACCACTGTTTGTTTTAACAGAAAAATATTTAATCTGTGAAAAAAGAGCAGTATAGGAGCTATTCTGGCTCCACAAAGCATACATCAGGTGCGTCCTCAGCAGAAAATCAAGACCCCTATCAAAAGAAATGGTTCAGATTATGTTCCAGAAACATGAGATTGCTCACCCATAACAAACTTACTCAGAGGGCTCTTACAGTTGTCTGCTTTGCCTCTGCCATGTTTCAGTGACTTATATGCATAAAGGTAAATATATACATGCATGCATATGAGTGAAGAATCATGTTTATCTTTGAGTTCTGATTTGAGTGGCAGCAACTAAATGAATGAGGGAGAGTAGGTCTGAACAGTGGAGGTTTATCAGTATTGGCTAAGGACAGCCATCACAGACCAAAGGTTGCTGAACCTTGGCTAGACAAGAAAGAAAGAAGAAAATAAGGATCTGGATCTGTGAATGGACTTATTGGTGGTTGCTTCTAAGTTCTGCAGTACTGGGAAATTTCACTTCGGGCAGAGGATGAAATGGAGTAACTGACAGTAAAAACAGTAAGACTTCTCTTGCAAACAACCATGAATAGTCAGCAGGAGGCAGTTTCTCAGTAAAAGAGAAATAGCTTAGAAGATAATGGAGAAAACTGAGAAGATAACCAAGATGATAGTTCTGAGCCAACAGAGTAACAGACTGGATGGCAAAACTGTATGCAGATAAAGAGAGTATGAGGGAGGGAACTGGGTGTGCAGTCAGCTTTCACTAATTAGTGTTTCAGTTCCTCCTCTGAGTTATCTAGGATCCTACAAAGGGCAGTGGAAGCCAGAAATGAAGAAAGGAGCACAGTGCATGTACTGCCAACTCTGATATATTAACTGTCTCTGTAGTAAAACACCTTCCAAAATCAGGCCCATTAGTGTATATATCTGCTTTCCTTAGCTGAACTTTCCTGAAAAGTTTATGATAGAGAAGAGGAAATTATTTATATACACTCTGGGTACTGTGCAATTAATAAAATGTCACCAGATAGATTATATACACCAGATGGCATTAATGGCAAAATAACGTATGGCACTTAAAGTATGATGTCTTAAGCTGGTATTCCAAGGATGAGGTGAAGATTAAATGAAAATGACGGATAGTGAAAAGCAATTATGAAAACTTTTGCAACACCTCAATTTAAATATGAAATAGCATCTTGTGGGTCTAGGCCTATAAAAATACGAAAAAAAGTATGTCACAACTAGCAAAGAAAGTATCTGCTAAAGGCACCTGCTTCTCTCCACTAAGTATACCCTTCTGGGTCTCAGCTGGATAACTAAATTTTAAATATCTAAAGTAAGTTAAATGCCCATTCCTGCCCATGTGTACCAAAAAAGAATATGCTAGTGTTTTGCCAACTGTCCTGAGAAGAGGAAGCCCATGTAACAGTTCTGCACTGAGCCGAGGTGGAAAGATCAAGGCTCCTTGTGTAGACAAGAGGCAAGGTTGGGGAAAGAACCCAGCAGAGCTGAGTGCCAGTTTTTCAGTTTTGATTCATTTTTGTCTTTCTCAAGAGGGTAAAAGAAGTATCTACTGCACCACACCCTTATCCCTACCAATGTAGAAATATTTTCTAGCCTTCTGTCCAGCCTGACCTGGAAATGGCTGCAGCCATTGGAGGGTATTTCCTTGCTCCCACACAAACTCATCCACAGAATCTACAGCATTCATCACTGACCATAAATTCTCTCTTAATTTTATCCCATTAGTCTCAGTCATAGCTGGTTGTGCCATATAATATATATCCTGCTCTGCCCTACCCTAGTTTTCTGTTTTTTTTCTATTTGCTCCTTTAAAATACTTAGCATTAACAACCAGGCATTCGGTTTTAGTGTCTAAGTATTGTATTGTATCCTTTTTGCCCTCGTGTTACAAAAGAATTTCCTAAAAACTTCTCAGCTGAGAAAACTCATTCTCTGGTACCATCTGGTACTTTTACTTTGT
>JAAGNO010002654.1:54377-105790 GCA_033439905.1 Ceryle rudis | reverse complement strand
ACTACAAGAAGAGGGAAGGGAAGAGAAGGGAAGGGAAGGGAAGGGAAGGGAAGGGAAGGGAAGGGAAGGGAAGGGAATTGTGTGACTTGCAGATTGGAAATATCCATGCAGTTCTCCACTCTCTTGAAATTACTTTTAGATGCACATCTACAATTGCAGAGCAATACAAGCACAGACAAAATTACAATAGGAATCTAATAATCACTAAGTTAATTAATGTTTGTTAACGCCAGAATGTTACCTATGGAGATTTGAAAGTTGTCTTAAAAATGACAGCCTTATCACCAAATACAGTAAATACTTTTTTTTTAACAGTCCTTCCTGATACTCAAAAGTCTATTTTCTTTCTGAAGTTTCCTCATCATTGGTAATTCTATTTGCATACACAAGCACAAACATAAAACAACCATCCCCCATTGTGTTTATCATCCTTAGGCTCTCATGTCTGCCTTCCTTCTTACTGACTGCATGTTACAAAACAACAGAATCTTGTCATTGTCAGGTTTTGTTGTTTCAAATCCTTTGTTTTATTGAAAAGGAGAATTCATCTCAAAATTACAACCAATAATCTTTGCACTAAATTTTTTGTAATTTCTAAGCAATCTCTGGAAAATAAGCAAATTAATTCCTCAGTGGTAATCAACTAAAATGCTACACAGTTACTTGTGTAACTTGTTCCTACAAGATATTCTCAAAGCCAAAACAATAAATGGGTTTGAAAAAAAGACTAGACAAACTGATAGGTGATAAATCCATCAATGGATACTAAATATAATGGCCTAAATTTAACAACCACTTCAGAAAGTCCCTAAATGAGTGATTGCTGGAGTCCAAGATAGGGAATGAGGGCATAAATGGATATCCAGACGCTCAGAGAGCTCAACACCTCAGCATCAGCTCATTCATATTATAGTTGCTCTGTCCCCAACTTCCTCCAGTTAACAGACTCTAATAATTTCAGATGTCTGAATTCATGACTTCTTTAAATAACATAAACTGAACACCAGTTTACATTACCAGATGAGACAGTGAGCTGAGGTGTCCCACAAGTAAACGCACTACCTCTTCAGCCATTGTTACTGTGGCTAAAGCTCCTGAAAAAAGGAGGTAAGCAGACAGCAGAGGATAATAATGGATTTACTTTCCTCATCTGAGATGGCGTAAAGCTGAAACTTGAGCACACATTTAATGACAGCTCATTTTGTGAATCCCCAACCAGCGTTCAAGATTTAGATGCTGGAGTTTCTACCCCTTTACTCTTTACTCCATTCACCAGACTTCACCATATCTTCCCAAATCCTATGTACAAGTGGAAAACACTGGAATTCCTTTTTTTTTTTTTTTTTCATATGCCCAGTATTTACTATCTTCCCATATACAACTGAGGATGGGAAGTTTGGATGGGTCTGGACTTCATTGTGCATCTTCTTCAGTTGCCAACATGTTGAATTTCTCTGCAGTGTCTTCCATTCCACTTCATTTTTTTCACTGTTTTTACCTCACCAAAACTAACAGCTTGCTTTTATATTACACTTTGCATACTCTGCTCCTGAGTATTCTCAGTAAAATGAATACGGTTGCTTTGCCGCACTGTTTCGGTGCCAAGTACATGACTGAACTATCCAAGCTTCTGTTAACTTTCTAAATGAGAACAGGGCATTGAAAAAAGATTTTTTTTTTTATGATAGTCTCAGAAATCTGGGATTTGGAATCCATTTAATCTCTTTCTGAATAAACTCACATAGAATCACAGAATCATTCTGGTTGGAAGAGACCTTTAAGATCAAGTCCGAACATTAACCCAGCACTGCCAGGTCACCACTGAACCATGTCCCTAAGCAGCGCATCTCATTCAAATCAAAACTGATTTTCTCTTGCACTGTAAGAGAGGATATCAGTTAATTGGAAGAAATGTATTATATATGTATTTACTTTAATGAAGTCCACTGTAGGTAAGAAAAGAATAGAACTGAGTAGGCATACCCTCTGCTGTATTCCAAAGTTACACCAAAGGGCAAATTACTACATAAATAGACTACCACACATTTCTGGTTCACCAATAATTACTTCCCATCAAAGAGCAGAAAACCCACTTGTGCTCTCTTCTCATTCCTGCACTGAAAACCCCTACGTACTGTTTTGTTTCATTTCTTGTTCTCCTTCAATATATACATTATAAAAATGCTAAAACATTTTGTGCTTCTCCGGCTATGTCTCCTCCACCCTCCATATGTTTTATGTCTTTTGAAGTCTTTTGATCTTTTAATCTCTCCTTCAAGGTTCTCTAAAATTCTGCAATTGTACAAAATCTGTAATATATTCAGATGATAATACATATCAGGAAGGACTAACTTTTTTTTTGAGGCAAAAAGATATGGTTAAATTTCTGTCATTAATCATATGTTCAAGAGTGCTGTAATCACGTTGCTTGCTTGCTCAGGTCATAGCTTCATGACCTCGTATTTCTTCCTTAGATGCAGCACATATAAATAAAAATGAATATAGTATTTTTAATCTGTTGAAGATTTTACTATCAAAGTATGAGTGGCATGTACAGTTTGTGAGTAAGCGACCCCTTCCATTCATGCTGGCACATCACACACAGTGTTTTCAAGCTTTTTCTGAAGGTCATTCCATCTCCAGCTGTGTGTTTCATTTCTGCTGGACATACGACCCCAAAATATTACTATGAACAGGGAACTGCTGTCTGGCTTATTGTTTCCCACAGCATCCACAGTTCCAGGCTTTCTCTGTTCATTACAAAACTACATATTGAGAAGACTGAAGATGTCAGTACTTGATGTTAGTAATACCAAATGCAGTTTTACAGAAGACATGTGAGTTGAATCTTTCCAGTTCGGCTTTAAAAGAGCATGTATATTTTACAAGTCTTTGTGGATAGGAAGACAAAGAGAAGAAAAGAGTGATAAAAACATCAGCAACCTCTAAAATTAACAGGAAAGGAATAATAAGAAACACAATGTGACTTTAACATGGGATTAAAGGGATAAATATATGCTCAAAATGTTTTTAAAGGATTTTTTCTGGAACTTGGTGCTCAGTTTTTCTTTATTTGTGAACTGAGAGCTTCCTACTGTGCTTGTAGAAGTAAATCACGGTAGGCAGGAAGTTCTAACACACTACAGTGTGTTAAATATCAACAACAGCAAAATAATGTGGCAATGTGGGAGCCTCCACATGCATTCATGCCAAATGGTTCAAGTTGAAATGAAAAATACAAAGATTTTTCATTGACAGAAGAGAATCAATATTTAAAATCAATGCCAGTCTTGGGGAACAGTGAGAACAAGAAACAAGACCACGAAGCACCTTTGGGAAGACCTGAAATGGAAAACGCAACAAACATAAAACCATTATACCGAAATAAAAGCCTCTTTACCCTCATTAGGATAGACTTGCAAGTCAAAACCAGAAACCATATTGATACTAATTTTTGATATTGCCACTTTCAGACATTTCTAAAAAGCTAAAGACTCAGTTAGTTGTGTAAGACAAAGTTCTTCAAAACCACTAGATTAATGTTCATCCTTCTTGCCCATCTCTCATGGTTTAGTCTTATTTGCTTTTAATGACTGTGCTGCTGTATACAAGAGTCCCTTGCAGATCCCAAATCTGTATGCATGTGCTGGTTCTGTTCTGCCCCTATGCCACAGGCACACTGGAGAAGTCAGTGGGCTCTTGGGAGAGACAAGAGGGGGTACTCTGGCAAGCACATGGCACTCACCTGCCAGCAGTTAGACATACTAAGGGACAGTACTGACTAGATGAGATTCTGAAACCTCTTTGTAACACTTTCTTTGTATATCAGATGTGACAGAAGTGTAAAGACATGGTTAGCCTGCTTATTCATTTTATCTAATTGAGCAGCTTGGTGCAACTATGCTACATTTGCATGAGACAAAGCAAGTTACAAAGCATCTGTACAGAGCTTATAAGCTATCTTTGTCTGAATTATTGTTTGTCCAGGAATAACACCAGACCTGCTTTGCTCCACGTGCCATTGCTATGTTCCACCTAGGCTAGAAAGACCTGCTAGACTGAAACCCCTGACCTGGTCTGTGGGAGTAAACATGGTTGTACAAAGACCAAACTAGTAACACTCAACAGATCCATCAAGTCCATGTGAAGTGTCCTCCAAAACTTGTATTAGAGAGGTTTTTATGTTACACGCCACACATAAATTGCATTATTCTTTCCTTTATAAACTCCCCGTTTTAGAGAGCTGGATGTATCTATTTGCCAACTTAGATAACAGAAGCCCATCTTATTGGAGTGCCTTTCAACCAGTTAGTAAATTTAAACACCACAATAGCCAAATCTATGAGGGATACACTTTTCCACCATAAGGAATGTGAACTAAAGCAAAGATACTTTTTAAGTAGTTTTCTCAAGGTCTACACAAGATTTGTGCTTGGCCAATAAACTGAACCCAGATCTCCAGAGTCCCTCTCCATTCCCTTAGGCACTAGGATATTTCCCCTCCTGATGCTCAGTATACTTTGTTGAAGTAGTAAATTATAAGTAATGGAGGGCACTTAGTAAGTGGAGTTTCACCAAAGCACAGACCCAGACCCATGTAACTGTCGAAACAAAACTTTTAATAATGTTCTCTTTCACATTTGGAGCAGTAATATTTGCAGAGTTCAGAGAGGAATTAATAAAACCAAACTTAACTGCAAAATTTAATTAAAATTATACAGGGCAATAGAGAGTCCTCACTACCTTTTTCTAAGAACTGAATCCTTTACAGGATATTGAATGACAATATATTTAGCTAATAAAGGTCAGAAGAATGCATATTAATTGAATGCATCCTAAAGGCAGGATATATATTCTTCAATAAGATGAACACTTTCCTAGATTCAGATTTATGTACTATGTTCCTTTTTAGGAACAAAACCCACATGAACCCTTAGAAAATAACTACCACATCTCTCCCTAGGGACTTAATGCATAAAGAATGCCTTTAATATATTGCAAAGGCTTTAAATACGTGAATTTTTTAGGAAGTCTATTTTCTTTTTACTTCAGATTGATAGAACTGAAACAGTAATTCATCTCACAATAAAGTGTGATGAATAAAGGTGTGTGCATTTATCCAGACTTTGAGATTTTGCTTTCTTTGGGCTGCATTTTAGTCTACATTTTATAAGAATAAAGCCTAGTTTGGGCACTATCTTAATAAAATAATTTTTTAATGCACTGTTTTCCTTTGGATTGCTTTCCTTAGAGCAAGGTCATAGATTACTGGAAACCCTGCAGATGTTACACAAAGTGATGAAGAAAACTACTCGTTGAGTTGCAATTATAGAAAGCTGCAGCACCCACTGGAACACAGTTTTACTGTGTGTTCACATGATTCCTAAATGGGGCAAGAACGCAGTATTAGGGACAAAGGCAGACCAGGTAAGTCAGATGCTTTCTTAACTTCATCCAGAAGAGTTTTCATTGTGCATTCAACGACATTTTATCCACATACCTGAACCTGTTTCTTGAGAACACCACAAATGATGTTCCCGTTGCTGTCAAAGTCAAGAATTAAATCTGAGAAGAGGAAGGATCAGTTAAGACATGCTATAATTAAATGTATGTTAGTGTTTTGACAAAGCAGAGATATTTGGGAATGAACAACTTGTGCAGGGGTTGCAAGGTGCTTGCCAGCTTAACGTTCAGCAATGTACATGCTGCCAACAAGTATGTGTATTCTATTTAACATAAACATCTAACCAAACATAACCAAAACTGACAGCACACATCATGCTATCAGAGTGCTAAGTGTGAAGATCTGGCTTTCTACTCTGAAGCAAGTTTGTTTCATCCAGAAGTGACATTATTTAACTTGCAAATAAAAATGGAAGCTGCTGTGCAATGTGCTGTAATAAAAAGGGATTTTTAGAAATATTACTTATCTTAGTCTGAATTTATTTAAACATGAGGATAGAGTTTTACAAACTTACTTATATCCAAGTGAGAATATTAAATCTGGAAGTTTCAAACACTGTATGGCTTACTAACTATGTGCCTCTTCCCTCTTCTTCTGTGAGCCTATTTTCAAGAGAAATGAGGTCCTTCTGTGTTTATTATGCTTCTTGGCATATGCTACTGTATTTTTCAGTTAATAAACAAGCATTTCTTTCATGAATAGCCTAGGAGAGAAATCAGTCTGCATATAAAGTGAGAGAGATAAAGAATGATTATATATGTTATTTTATATTTAAAAAATCTAAAATCTTTCTCTCTTGAGCACAGCAAACAGCATTTATGAGGAATGGAGTTTTATAATCTTCTCCCTTTGGGTGTGGCACATCTTTTTTTTTTTGGTTGATCTGTGATTTTTGAGAACAAGCCTACACTGCAGAAAGAACTGCATTTAAAGAAATTTATAACTAAAACTACTGTAGCTATTTCTCACCACAGTCTCCTTACACCAACATTTGAGTGGTGCTGGTTACACACACTGATTTATTAAAAAAGCAATGTCATACCTGTAGACAAGCAGGAGCTCTGCCCTGGGGTTTATTCACGTCAACAGCCACAAGCTGCCAACCTCCAGCAGCATCTTCATGAAACATCTTGAAAAGGAAAATTATTGTCAGAAATGTTTTTCGTGCCAAAAAAGAGAACTCAAATCTAATACATTCCCCTTAAGGACCTGCATACATTTCGATGACAGCCAGTTTAAAATAAGAGGGAAATGGTTCTTACCGCTACAGAAAAAATACAATATGCTTTTTTTTTCAACATTAATAGGTTCTGGATTTTACTCAGATAACATCAAACACAATGTGTCTCTATTAGTCCTAATATAGAAACTGATTCAATTAATCTCTGATCAATATCATTAGACAATGGTACCTGTTCAGAATAAATTCCTTACTAAGATAAGCTTATCCTGAGGAAACAAATACATTTTGACCAAGAAATAAGCTGCATGGTACATATGGAAATAAGACAACCTTTCCTTTTTTACTGGCAAAATTATTTCATTCCAAGGACCAGACTTTATTTTTGTTGCACCACCCTTCTGTACTGTTACCCAGAGCTTATAATTCCTGCAAACAGCCGAATGATATCTACGTTCTAATGATGTCAATGGCAAAGGCTCTGTTGGGCACAGTGTTATTCACATTTTACCAATAACCTCTGGAAGTGCACATGTAGGCATTTTGTCTTCTTTTTTTTCTCCTCAGAAATTAGGACATAAAAGATGCAGACTGCTGGACATAAAGAACATTGAGAAACCATGCCTGGAAATGATTAACACTGTCCTTGAAAATGTCCTTGAAAGAATATGAATGGCTCTACCATTTTGAACAGCCACCTTAGATTCTGCCTATACTACATAATGAAGTGCAGCAAAGTTCCCACCTCACTCCCACATTTTCCTTGACACCCAGCACTCAAGTCACCTCGAGAACACAGCCACAGCAGTATGGTTGAAGCTTAAAAGCCATCCTGAGAGAAGTGCTCATTAGACTGAGGACAGCATCACACAAATATGGTTGTAACGCTGCTGAGTTCTTATGTAGCATCTCCGCAGCAGGAAGAGTTGCCAACTCAGACCAGCACTGAGTTACTCCTCTTTGTACCGTAATTTAATGTGAAGAGCTGTAGTGCTTTACAAGAACCTTCTTTTATCCTTCTCCAGAGACCCCTTCCTTGATTTAGACACTCCTTTTCTGTAGGACTACGTTTTGGTACCTGTTCAAAGATTTATGAAGTGGGCAAATGAAGAATGATATTGTGCCTTTTTCTCAAGGTTATTTCATGCACAAAACAAGCAAGGTTTTTAACTTCCGTCTGGTGCTTTGAAGAAGGAATCCTAAAAGAAATTCTCTACTTTTCTTAGTACAGGAAAAGATACACTGGTTTTGTAGTTTAGTACACTGGACACCCTTTATGTCCCATTACGCCAGTGACTCAAGGAACAAAATAACCATTTGTCTGCAGCCAACACTCTGTTTTTATTTTGCATGATGCAATTTATATTCAACACGTTCATATTCTTTGGCATGATGACATTACTTAGGGAATTTCTTTTATCCTTTAAATTTCTTAATGTTGGCTGCTTCTTCAGTTTCCTTACACTGATCTCTCTGTTCCAGCTTCTAGTTCAGAGTATGTCAGTTAAGTCTATACGTCTCAGGAATTTGTCCTGTCAAAGATGAAATGGCCATTATGTCCCTCAGGCTAAGTATGTGCCATGTGAAAAAGGTTTGGGCTTTTTTTGGTTAGATTTTAAATTGGCATCACCAAGTCTCCTTGACAAAGACACATATAGTATAGAAATTGTTGCCACAAAGTCTATTTGAGGCAAAAAATGTAGCAGCAGGCAGAAAAAGGACTAGATTTACATATGGATCACAGGAATATCCAAAGGAATTTCAGCAAATATTTAATAAATAATTTTGAAACACTTAGATCCTCTGGCTCAAGAAAATAAATAATCTCTAGGTACAGAGGCTGGTAAAATTTTCCTCATGTGTTTGTTTCTCCTATCTTTCTTTGTAAGGGCTTTTTGCAGGCAGTTGGTACAGATGGCTGACTGCACTGGCCTGGAAAAGCCTGGCCTTTTGTCCATTCAGGATACATAAAATGATTGTTATAATAATGAGTGGGAGAATCTAAATCTCAACCTGTTAGCCCTTGTTGTTCATACTAAGGCTTTCACACTACCCAGCCCACACAGAGCACCCTCCCTATCATATCTTCTTCCTATCTATTAACTCATATTCAGGGTCTCACTTTCTGTGGCTACCTCAACTATTGGTGTGGCTCTTTCATTGCCTCAGCACCTCATTCCTCTTTGGTATCAAAATCCCCTTCTCAGTTCCAGGACCAGCTTCCCCAGATACTTCAGCTGCCCTTTGACCTCTCTTATTCCAGCTACAACTTGCAATTTCAGCTCTTCTTCCTTAGCACAGAAAGTGATATTCAATAGCAACCCTAACTCAAAACCCACCAATGACACCATAGAAAAGCATTATTCTACCTCACTGAAAAAAAACACAGCAATAAGATACCCAACCATGTAGAGTACCATATTACAGTCCTCTCTATTATTTTTTTATTAAGAAAGCCTAGCTGGATAATATTATATGAAAAGCCATATATCAACTTTAAAATATATATAAAAACACGCAAAGTCAAATAAATCAGATAAAATAATAATTATCAGGAAATTTTAGCTTATTATTCACTCATAAACTAAACGCAATCAAGTCCTCAGAGACTCTCAGCATTTCAGGTGCTTCACCTGGGTGGTGGCAGTTGAAGTAGTACTGCTCCTGGACCCCCACATCTGTTGGAACTGCACTCTAATTTCTGCAAACGTTTCAATGATGACTGCGATGAAAACATTCTGAAAAAAGAACAGAAAGAATGGCTGACTTGAAGCTTACAAGCAGAAAGAGAAGAAATTCATTCTAGTATGATCTACATTTCAGACAGCTTTAAAAGAACACATTTTTCAGTACCTTAACAAGCCAGGCCAGAAAGAAAATTAAGGTGATGAAATAGAAATATGAACGCCATCGGGGAAAACTGTCGATTGCTCGGTACATAAGGAACACCCAGCCTTCCTGAGAAGCAGCTTCGTAAACAGTAAATATGCTTGTGCCTGTCAGAGGAAAAATGAAAATGTTTGGCATTAAGCCTCCCTGAAAGTTTTCAGTATCAGCAAACAATAATCATTTCTCCATTCTGTTTTCCTTTTCTGTAAAGGGTTCCTGCTCTCCCCTCCTCCTTCAAAGAGAAGTTTTTCCTGCGCATTTCCATGTTACTTCCTTTTGCAATTGACTGTGAATTTGTTTTGTATCAGACCAGACTGACTCCTTTCTCTCCCTGGACACACATGCATTATCACTTAGACGGCTTCACTGGCAATATGCAGGACACCCAAGGCCGAATTTGTCCCGTCATGTGCCTTCAGCAGCACCCGTGAGAAAAGGCAGATTTAATTAAAACTATCAGGATTAACATTCAGTAGGTGAAAGAAATCACTATTAATATCAGCAACACTGAGTAATAAGCAGTACACTGAGAAAGTGCCAGACACTTTCAAGCACAGTCAAGAGCCTACAACAAGCTACGGAACAGTTCTGAAGCTCAGGCAGGTCGCCAGGGTAGCTCCATTACCATACATGTGTTGCCTTAAGAAACATTAAAGCAGTTTTAAGCTGAACTTCCTCCTTCACTCTGGAGACGTGGGGAGAAGATGAAAGTAAAGTTATGAGGGGTTTATGTTTGCAGAAACCACTTCTGAATAAAAGCTATGAACTTACTAATTTTAAACTTATTAATTTTAAACTTAGGATCAAACTCATCCTAATATGTGAGTGATAATATGCTTTGGCCAGCTCCCCCTTCCTCCTTATCTCTGCAACAAAAGCTTCAAAATACAGACTGTGGTTAGGGCTTGTACGGCGTTCTTGTTTGAAGTAATTTTTTGTTCTGAGAAGGAACAAAATTAAACTGTGAAATTAAACTGTGAAATCTCACAAACTGCTGTGAAATCATAGAATTGTCCTACAGCCACCTGCTAGTTCTGCCCCACTGCTGCTTTCTTTCATGAAACATCTTGGATAAAAAAGAGGGTGCCTGAGGATTACTGCCCTGAGCGAAACATCGCAGCGGCCAGCAACACACAGGTAGGAAGTATGAACCTGCCGACCATCTGATCCTGCTCACAGAGAAAGAAGTGGTTCTAAATCAGAAATTCCCGAATCCAGGAGTTTCCCCAGAAAATCACACCAGCCTGTAAGGAGTTCTGTGCTGATATTCTCCTACTGAATTTGCAGCATCAACATCCTTTTGTCTGCTAACACAGGTGGGATGAACCTAGAGGGGGTTTTGCCTTAGGGAGTCCTATTTGCAGACAAATCTTCACTGATAAGAGGAGACTGGGATGAATGGAATTTTTTCTGCATAAACTCGCTCCTTTGATATGCAGGTGTTGAATGGTTAACATGGTCATGGTCAGTAGGCAAAAATGTTAATCCTTTCTGTTAATTTTTCTGGTTATTGGACTCCTTCCTATGTACTGTATATGGTTCTCTGGACCAAGGGACAGAAATAAATAGAAAGAGACGCATTCACACGCAGATAGAAAAACCCTTTCCATTTCTTCAGAAAAGAGTGCTCTCTATCAATACTGAACTATTCATCAGTGGATACTTCATGGGTATTTTGCATTTCAAAAAAATCATAAAGCAATGGTTCAATTATCTAATATTATACTGTTACTGAACTGATTAAATTATTGAACAAAACAGTGCTGCTGAGGACAGGCAGAGATTAAGAAAAAAAAAGAAAGGAATCTATTAAAAGTTGCTGGCTAGGAAACTGTCATTATTCATCACCAATGGGAAATTCACAATGAAGATTAGTAAAATAGAGGAGATGTCATGCAAAGTATTTATAACACCGGGCCATCTGCCACAGTAAAGCAATACTGTGAATGGACAAAAATGCACAATTAACCCAATTAAAATAATAAGTGTTTGGCTGTGACACTGAAGTAAAAATATGTCTTTTATATAACTGGTACAGGTGTTCTTAAGGCTATTAGAAAGCAATCACCATTAAGTATATTTTTACTTAACATATGTGACTAGAAAGTAATAAAGCTTTCAATACTGATGCCAGGAGCCACGCTGTTAACAATCTTTGTAAACACTGTTTCAGCTGGGTACAGAATAAAGGCATGGCAGTAAGGGATCCAACACCATGAAATGTTTTCTTTCAAAAAGAAGAGTAATTCTTAGTTAAAATCTGCCTTACTGCATGATTTTGCTCTTTTAAAAGTTACATTTAAAGACAATCAGAAACTAATTCTCTTTTTTCCCAAATATTTCTTTAATATCTGATTACATCTTCCTAAAGCTAATGTGTAAATTGCAAATAAGAATATCCTTTCACAGCAGCATGCTCTGTTTTTCTCGCTGTGTTCAAAGCCATATGGAGAGAGAAAAAGCATCAAAATTTTAAGTGATGGTGGGTTCTATCACAAAAAACCCAACAGATATGGTGATGCTGCCATATATGAAACCTAACTTATGCCGCTTAGATCAAATGGCAAAAGTCTCCTTTTCCACAGGTGTCTATCTATCAGTGACAGTGTGGTCTTCTACTAGTTGAGAGGCCTTAAGTCCTGACCACATAGTGCTAAGAGTCCCATGGTGAAGACACATGAGAGCATAGGACCTCCTGTAGCTTGTGTAAGAAAAGCAGGAATATGGGTGGCAGGGGGAACCTGCAGATCTTGGCTATTCAGATATACACAACAGGCCCCCTATACTTAAAAATGTAGACATCTATTGCCAGTGTCCTGAACATTTAGAACAAGATTCCCGCAATCTAACTACAGGCATCAGTGAGACATTTGAGCCATGAAAAAGCTTTTAACCATGAAGAGAATTAAAGCACATGACTATAATGACATTACTCATCAACTTAGGCATGTTGGCATGGGTAACTTGCTGAATTTGGGAGGTGAATTTTAACATCTGCATCTAGAATATTGTTAAATCTTAGTACATAAAAATATCAAGAAAATATTTATAATAATTTTCCTATTTTTTTCAGTAGATGGGTAAACCTTGGTGGCAATAAAAATTAAAGTCATTTAGGAGGAATATTCTGATGACCACAGAGATAAAATAAAATATTCTTTGAAATACTTTTTTTTCTGTACTGTTGTTTGAATTTGTCTAGTAAATTCCACATTTTGATGTTACAATAAGAAAATTCCTTTAAGTATGCTGATGGTTAATCAAAACAGGGAAGGAAAACATTTCTTAGCAGAGAGATTAAATAAATCAGTATCATGAACTGTATCAGTCTCCAAAGACTGCTGTTATAGAACCAATAAACACTTCCGCCTTTGGAAATGTTTTACAACTGCACGTGCTCATTACGAAAAACAGGAGAAAAAGTAGTCCAGAAAATGAACAATTTAGTGAAGTATGAGAAAAGATATTCAATCTTACTCAACTTACACAACATTTTCACTTGCTTCATACCATACAGGAGATAAGATTAGCAACTGGAGACAAACTGTACCCCTACTAATAACAAATGTTTAGGTACACAGGCATTCAGCACTGAAATTCAGGGGGCTTATGTCTTCTTCATTACATGCCCCAGGTAGAGATGACCCAACATGTATAGGGAGGTTGGACCAGATGACCTCTGGAGGTCCCTTCCAGCCTAAAACATTCTATGATTCTATGTTTCTATGTTTCTTTCAGATCTACCAGATGGGAGCATTGGCCTGAAGGGGCATAGAGGAACTAGTTGCTGTAATACCTAAATGGTTATAACAAAAGAAAATTCTATTGGTTTTCTTGCCTAATAGGGGACCAAGGTCACCTGGCTCTTCCATGCTATACAAATGAATAAACTACTAGGGAAAAAAGATTTAAAAGAGCCAGAGCACACAGGTGATGACATTCCATAGGCGAGTGAAGAAACCTGTCCTTGACAAAACCCTATCTTTTAAATACCTAAGGAATACAGAATGCATTTCTTTAATAAATGGACTCCACTGACAGAAGAACAATAGAATCAAAATGAAGGGACATTATTTTACATAGTGTATTTTATATTTGTGCATATATTGTAAACACATAGGATTTTCTGCTTGTTTCTGTGCCTCTGTGACAGTACCATGCCCTGTGACATCAGTTCTTGCTATAATCCGTTCACTCTGTGGATGGACATGAAAAAAGGGAGTGCACTGAATAACACTGTAATTTTATAACTGCAGAGTTAAAGGAGCAGAGCTAAAAGGCCACATGGAAAATTTACTAAATCTGGAAACAGAACCTTTTCCTCCTAACTTTATGTTATGTTCTTGCTTCTCGGTTCAAAATCCCTTATTCTTAGAGAAGGAGAATGCAGTGTCAGATGTTGTCTTTTATTAGTATCTTTGTGCTATGTGATTTGTAGCTATTCCATGTGAGAAACAAGAAGTTAAAACTAAGCTTAGCTATGCCATTAATTCCAGCATTTTCTGCATCCGTAATCTATGTTTAAGGACTGTCCCAGCTTAACACGTCAGGGTTCTCTCAGTTTTCTTGTGCTTGCTGTGAAGCTGCTGAGAAAGAAAATCGACAGAAGGGCTACTTTAGGTTAAAAAAAAAAAAAAAAAGTTTGCTTTTGTATTTTTTTTTGTTTTCAACTATTCAGGCTAATAAAAACGCACGCAAAACTTCAAATGCTACATATGGCCACGCATACCACGCCTCGGAGGCCAGCCAGGAACAGGCTCCTTTCCGCACTTCGCAGTAGCCACTAGATGGCGATGACGCCCCTCGGGCACATCTGGAACATCCGGCAGCGGAGCTGCTGCCAGCCCGGGGAGCGCTGGCCGGCCGCGGGCACACGGGCTGATTTTCCACTTCCCGGCAGAACTAAGCAGCCTTCTAGCAGGTGCTGCTGTCCAGCTGAACTCTGCTCTGCTCAATACTGAGAGGTAGCCTGCCTTTCAGATGGGTTTGAGAATGTTATGTCCATGAAGAAACGAGCTCTCAGGCTACAGAATCACAGTACCATTAAGGCTGGAAAAGACCTCTAAGATCATCAGGTCCAACCATCCACCTGACATTATCATGATCACAATAGATAGAAATGTTATCAACCCTGTTTCTGTCCCTGCTCACTTTCACTGATAAAATCATAGAATGCCTTAGGTTGGAAGGGACCACTAAAGGTCATCCAGTTCAACCCCCCTACAGTGAGTTGGGGCATCCTTAACTAGATCACGTTGCTCAGAGGCTCAAGCCTGACCTTGAATGTCTCCAGGGATGGGGTCTCCCCTGGGCAACCTATTCCAGTGCTCCATCACCCTCATAGTAAACA
Source organism: Ceryle rudis (assembly GCA_033439905.1). NCBI lineage: Eukaryota > Metazoa > Chordata > Aves > Coraciiformes > Cerylidae > Ceryle > Ceryle rudis. Next base: position 90,907 of record JAAGNO010002654.1, on the reverse strand, counting down.
ACTTCTTCCTAATATCCACTCTAAATCTACCCGTCTCTCATTTAAAACCATTGCCCCTTGTCCCGCAAGCCCTTGTAAAAAGTCCCTCCACAGCTTTCATGTAGGACCCCTTCAGGTCCTGGAAGGCTGCTATAAGGTCTCCCTGGAGCCTTCTCTTCTCCAGGCTGAACAGACCCAACTCCCTCAGCCTGTCCTCATAGGAGAATAGATGACATCCATAGGTCCTCCCTTGTCCACTGAAGTAGTCACTCCATTGTAGAAACCCACTAGGTTGGTCAGGCAGGACTTGCCCTTAGTGAAGCCATGCTGGCTGTCTCTGATCACCTCTCCCTGTCCTCCATTTGCTTTATCAGAGCTTCTAGGAGAATCTGCTCCATGACCTTCCAGGCACAGAGGTAAAGCTGACAGGTTGGTAGTTTCCAGGGTCCTCCATTCTACCCTTTTAAAAATGGGTGCAATATGTCCCTTCTTCCAGTCACCAGGGACTTCACCTGACTGCCAGGACTTTTCAAGTATCATGTAAAGTGGCTTGGCAACTACATCAACCAATTCCATCAGGACTTCGGGATGCATCTGATCAGATTCCATAGACTTGTGTATCTTCAGGTTCCACAGGCGGTCATGGACCTGATCTTCATTTACAGTGGGATGGACTTTGTCCCCCTGGTCCCTACCTTGTGGCCTTTTAACTTGGGAGGTGTGGAGAGAGAGATTGCCAGTGGAGACTGAGGAAAAAGTTATTGAGAACCTCAGCCTTCTCATCTGTTGGTGCCAGCTTGCCACTCTTGCTCATCACGGGGGGCACATTTTCTTTAACCTTCCTTTCTCATTGTTGTACCTGTAGAAGCTCTTGCCAAGTTCAGCTCCAACTGTTCCCTGGCCTTCCTCACCTCATCATGAAGCTGAACGTTCCTGAATAGCATGGATATACTCATTGACCAGTCAGCTTTAAAGTTACGTCTTTCAGTATTAAAGGTATTTGTAAAACATTGCTATGAAGTCAGGATTTTCCAACTCTTACACTATTGTTCTGGGAAACTACAAGGGAACAAAAATTACCCAGAAATTAAAGTTGTTAGCACTTCTGGGAAGCAGCTGGTAGATAGGACTGAAATCAACAATAAGATGAAATCCTGAACAGCTTCATAGAGTTTCTTCTTGCCTCCCAGTGGGTGAACCAGTCTGTTTTACCCTCTCAAACCAACTCACATCAGCCAGTTTGCCAGACAGCAAGAATGAGGAGGAAAAGAAGAAAAAGGCAACATGCCAGTCCTCTGCTCCTCCTTTCAAACCTCAAACCTCAGTGCCTCTTCCCTGGGACTGAGCTGTGGAAAAGACAGCAGAACAGAAAATGTGCAGAGCACTGACTTACAACAGCAAAAAAACAACACACTGCCAGTCTGAACACAGCTTTTTAGCCCTTGCTGAGTGTAGTGACTTCAAACATACAGTAGTGATGTGCTACTCACTAAAGTGATTCTTTATTTTGAATGACTGTTTCCTTATGAGAAGATGAACCTTTTACATATGAGAGGAGATATAGAGAGAGAGTGTACACAGAAAACCACCAATAAGGAGATAAAGAAACATTGCAAATGTCAGTGCTAGGACCAGTGCAATTTGTTCTACAGACTTAGTAATGGAAAGACAGAAAGTCAGCCAACTTTCAGAAAAATTGCTGACAGCCTTAGTTGTACTGTGTGCAAGTATCGCAGAAGTTCGTTGCACTACTCAGAAGTGTTATCTTACTACTCCGAATGTAGCAATGCTGGCAGATATCTTGACTTCCCAGGGTAAACAGATGCACGGCAGTTCATGCTTAGTTATACCATCGGTGTCTTACATGTGGTAGCACTTGTGCTCCATAATCTAAAACTTTATGCTCTAAGAAGAGAAATCTGTTTTACATTTGTCAACAAGTCCACGGTGTAAACACAGACAAACATTCTTCAGAATGACTTTAGGTGTGAGGGTTTATGGCCTATTAGCCAGACTATTATTTATATTTGCTTTTCTTTAATACTTTTCTGATTAAAATGCTCCTCAGCTACATGTTCACAAATAACTTAGCAAATAGGGATCCAAAATGTCAGCAGAGCTCACAAGATGGCTTTACGTGCATAAATACCCTCCTCTTTTTCCTTTTTGCAATTACACAGATGTAGTGCTAATATACACTCTCTCTTATAATCATTGCTTTTTTTTTGTGTGGCAACTTCATAAAATTTACTGGCGGTTGGTGAGAATCAAGGAAATGCTGAGCTGTGAATTGTTCACACCTCGCACACCACTACCTGGAAGCTCTGCAGCACAGTCAAAAACTCCCACCTCTCCTTCTCCCTAGAGTATTTTTAAGGATGCAACTTGTCTCAGATCTCTGGGCTGCCATCCTCAAGAGAGCAGGCAAAGCTGCAGGCTGGAGCCTGGAAGTAGGATGCTGCCATAGCTGTGCTTTTCCCTACCACAGAATCAAACTATAGATACTCACTTTTCAGATCTAGGAATCAAAAGCACAGGAATCTCTAGGCCTTAGCTTTAAGGGTCTAGGCCTTAGCTTTAAGGGTGACAAATGCTGTGAAGAAGGGCCTGACACCACTTCAGACTTTCCAATGAAACATCTCTGATATTTTATATCAGTACAGTCACAGTAGAGTAAATGACTACTGCGGTAAATGTTATGACAAAACTGTGTAACATAAAAAACATTAAACAGAAGAAACTAGAATTTATATTAACCTATTCCTTTGAAAATGAGCCATCTTTTTATAGGACCGTAACGTCTGTTTTTAAAATACATTATGTATGTAGACGCCTTTTAAACCGTAAAGTAAAAGTGACAGTCCAGAAAACAAACAGAATTTCACACAAATTGTTACATTTAAAATTTAATGAACATACTTTAAGGGTTATCGTATTAAAAAGACAAATTTAAGGCAGATTCTCAGTATAGCCCTCATGTATTTGGACTGTCATTCAGACATATATCAAACATTGGGAATGACTATTAAAATGAAGACAGTGATGGATCCCTTTGTTAGAAAACAAAGTATGCAAATCTTGCTAGACACACGAGGCATGCCAATTCAGCACTGACTTTCTCACACTGTCAATCAAAACTATTTACTTGTTGCATGAACCTTCCTAGTAGTCAAACAGAGCATTCGAATTCATTTTAAGTGCAGTCATGAAACAGCAAAGCTAGCATGCATCATGGCATCAACTAATTTGCCTAATTAATAAAAAAATGTATCTGCTTTGTAAGATGAAAGAAATGTGGACAGAAGAATCCATAGAACATATTCACATAGAAACATTTCCATATCTAGAGTGAACATTATGGTATTTTACTCAAAAGCAGAGTTAAATAAGTAGCATGACTGTAAGCTTTACCATGAGAGATCATTTCATTAAGTCTCGAGTCTGGTCAGCTTGCAGCAACTGTCTCAAAAGCATGAAAATGTGTGGAAGCAGAAAAAAAAGCATTAAAAGAACAGATATAGGAGTTAATGAGAATACACATTAATGATTCAGATGAACAGAACAGTAACTGGAGGGATGTGGAGATGCTGAGATTGTGGGCATATTTGGAAAATGTGGATTACAAGGGACTGCATGACCTAAATGGAACATTTTCAGTGTGGTATTTATATTATCAAGAACTGAACAATCAGAGAAGTTCAAGACAAAAAGCCTGACAGGAAAAAACAGGCTAGCAGAGTCCATAAAGAAAAAAAAGATCATTTCCAGACAGTGCTGAAAAGATCTTCAAACTTACAGCAGCGTATTTTAATTGACTTCCATGACAATGCATTTCCTTATTTCCAGCCGCAGTGCAGCCCCTTCATCCTAAAGTTTCAAACAGTCCAATAAGCAATTAAAAAACCCCAACAGCACAAATATTTAACAAAGGGAAGAACTTCCTCATCCTCAGCAGAGGTGTAAGACATAGAAGAGGACAAAGAGAGTTTGAAATTCACCCTGCAAGAACCTGTGCTGGTGATTGTGTGTAGAAGTGGTTGGCCAATCTGATGATAAGCAACAGTGGGCTAAGTACACTGGTAGACAGGAAAGTATTCAAGGAGTAAATTCCACAGTATACCACTCTAATAGCTTATGAAGGCTATATTTATATATTTTTTTTTCTTTACTATAGGGTAGAAGAAACAACAGTTTAGGGGAGCCTAGACAACAAAGTTGCTCCTGTGCCCTAAAGCTCCATTTCAGTTTCATCCACTTCCTCTGGGCATCACTTGTGAACAGTAGACACTTCTCAGAGGATGTTCTCTCTCTAAAAATGAAGATATCAGCCCCTACCTCTGCATGGATAACACTGTCAAAAGCAGTTGCACTCAATTTTATCCCTCCCTCAATCAGTGATAAAAATGCTTTCATCATAAATAAGATGCTTTTAAAAATCCCTTCCCAAAGCATCCTAATTTAATTTTCTCCAGCTATAGCGTACATCTGAACTTTTTTTTTCAAAAAACAGTAGAAAATCTCAACTAGCAAGACCTGCTGAGTATTCAGTGACCAGAAGACAGCAGTAGCACTTAGCTCAATGCATTTCTGTAAGAAAGAAGGAAAAAAAAAAAAAAAACCCACACAAAAACCCACAGAAAAGCTGGCCAAGGAGACAGCATAAAACAAACATGTTAGAAATCTCATTAGCTTCCATACATCTGAATAACAGGAGCAAATAAACAGTGCCAAACACATCTCAAGAGACTAGGTTAACTGAAGAGACAATATTTTCCTTTTCTACATGGGAGAAAGGAGGTCTATGATTGACTGTTCTAAGAAAACCCAAATGACACTCACTCAGTGACCTGTTTAGCTATCAATGAGTTAAGTATTCCCTGGCACCTGTTATGTGCCACTAGAAGCAAAATTATTTACCTACCATGCTGATGTGAGGGAGAGGTTTGCCCACTAGCCTAACATGCAGTTAAGGAGCAGGCAGAGACAGCAAGAAGTGGTTTAGTGTGCTGACAGCTCACTAAATCCCACAGCACCTTTCTGAGAAGGTAGAGACTCTTTGACATGCCTCAAACAGCAACACAATCAATGTCTAAAGTGAGGCTATCCTAAAGATTTCTGACTTTAAAAGATCTGGGTGTCAAAAGAGAAAGAACTTGAATTTTTTAAAATAAAAAAATACATGGAAGTTGGCAAGAACAGACAAATTTTTTTTCTCTCCTTCAGAAAATGAAATGTTGACCTGAAAGGAAAACCAATTCTTCTGACTTCTTATATTATGTACTGTCTTACAGCAAGTGTTTGCATTACTAGAGATCTACTGGTTATCAAAAGAATTCTTGGAAGACTAGCACTAATAGACTAAATAACTCACAAGTTTTTTGGAGACAAAACCAAAGCGTTTGGCAAGAAAAGTTGTATAAACTGCCAGGTATTTTTGAGGAGAATGTTCAAAGTTTTAATAAACTGTGTTTAAACCTAACTTTCAACATTGTCTCCTTCTGCAGAAATCCTTTCTGACCTTTATGTACTACTGAAAATAGTTCTACATACCTGCAACAAAACTTCCTAGTTTTCTCACAGTCAAATCAATGATTTTTTTTTTCTCAGATATGCCTTCTCTCTTTTTTCTCAGCATCAAGATTACCTGCAAAGATGTTTATTCTTTGTGTAGGTGTGTGTCAGCTCTCTGCTTTGACTCAAAGATGCTTTAATTTCTTATAGACCTATGATATTTAACGTGTTTTTCTTTAAAGCTTTTTGCTAAAGTGGAAAATGTGGCATTTTGCACTGAGCAACACGAACATGTGGTTTGAAAAAAAAAAAGGACTATGCATGGAAAAAAAAAAAAGTTTTGGCATTGCTCAGTGAAGCACTTTCCCAGGAAATGCAGATCAGACCTACACTCAATATTTTTTTATCAAAGGAAGAGCTAAACAGACTTCATTTTCCCAATGAAAATAATTTTCAGTTGGTGAAATGCTATCAGAGCTCTTTGATCTGAAGGTGCAAACAAGTGACATGCATAAATCTGGGGATGACATTTTTGCATGCCATCTACTTCACAATGACTACCTCTTTGGCTACTCTTCACCTTAAAAAAGACCCTTGGAAGGTTATCCACTCCCACCCTTGAAGTCAAAGGACCCTCTAATTATCTATCAGTTACTCAGGAATAAAAGTGTACATAAGGATAGTTACTAATGGACTTCATAAGCACATCTTGTTATCCTAAGTAACGTGTCTGCAGGTCCTGCCATGGCTTGGGTAGAAGTTTATATTGTTCTGTTATGCCCCCATATTTTTCAGAACAGAAAACAAATCCTGATGCTGCCTCGGAAACTTTGTCAACATATTTATGTAATATTTTTGAAGCAAAAACCATGTTCACAATTTTTAAATTTCACTGCCCAGAGTCAGGCACATGAGCTGAGGTTCAGATATCTGGATGTAGTTTTATTCTTTGACATGCTGAAAGTTTGAAATCTTCAGTCCTGGCCTGAATGCTAGCGCTTGAAGCCAAAGGGAATTTTATCATTCTCTTAGTAGAAAAAAAGTCAGATCTATGATTCTGAGATTCTACTAGTCCCCACTAAACATGAAAAATATTGGGAAAACAGTATATTTGATCAATATGTTGTTTTCAAAACACTTATTAAACTACCTGCCCCATTAAAATAATGAGAGAGATTGATACTATATGATGTAGTCAAAAGAAGAAAGCACAATTGTTTTCAGGCCCGTTCGTTTTACAGCATCTGGGATACGGGCTTCCTAAATAAAGGCAAACACACCACAGAATCTCAAAAAATGTCTGTTTTCAAAACTAACCGTGAGGCAGATCTGTCACGCCCTGGCATTAAAACTCTTTTCAGTGACTCTCCTACGGATCTTGTAGAAGTACCAAATAAACGCTTTTAGCAGGATTCATGTGTTCAAGTCAGAAATAATTGAAACAGAGGAAACAAACAATAATTGAAACAAATAACTGAGAGGACTACAGAATTTCTCTCCTCTTGAGCTCTTTAAGAACACACCAGGAAAGCATCTATAAAGAATGACGTAGGCAGAGGTGACTCAGTCTTGGAGTGACCAGGCAATTCAACCGGACCTTTGAAATCACATCTTTTTGAGGCTCATGTTGGTTTTCTCCCATTTCACAGCAGTAAAGAATACTGTGTCAGAAAGAACCTCTGGGATTGAGACACATTATTTTCCTTCATATAACTGTCTAAATGAGCTGATTTACTCCTAGAAAAATATCATATTCAATCCTAACAGCAACATTCAAAAACAGAAAAAAAAAATATATTTATCTCCAGTCATCAGATAATATTCTGAGTTACCATCTGTATAATGAACAGAAAGGTAAAAAATCACATTTCAGAGAAAGGAATCCTAACAATAAATCGCTGTTGGAAGTTTTTTTAAAAAAAGACAAAACACAATGTGAGAGAACATAAGTGTCAGATCATACAAGGAGAAAATGAAATAAAAATAGGTCCCAGAATCACAGAATTGTCACAGTTGGAGTCCAACCATCAACACCTTGAGTTCCACTCAAGCATGTCCTGAAGTGCCTCATCTACACATTTTTTTAATACCTCCAGGGATGGTGACTCCACCACCTCCCTGGGCAGCCCGTTCCAGCACCCCACTACTCTTTCAGTAAAGAAATTCTTTCTAGTATCTATCTAAACCTCCCCTGGTGTGACTTCAGACTATTTCCTCTAGTCCTGTTGTTATTCACTTGAGAGAAGAGGCTGCACCCACCTCACTACAGCCTCCTTTCAGGTAGATGTAGAGAGAGAAGGTAGATGTAGAGAGTGAGGTAGTTGTAGAGAGCAAAGGTCAACATAGTATGTGATGAAACCTGCATTTGTAAGGAAATCTAGTGATAAAAAACTTCACTGACTAAAACCATGAAATACATTTTTTCCCCTACATATTACAGCTAGGAGCATCAAACCCAGCTTCTTCTATAGTACTGATAGTGCAAATTATTTGGCCTGGCAACCCGGTGGCTTTCTTGTTTAACATGCCTTTACCTATTGTGCAGAGAGCAAAGGAAGCTTTGCAAGGCCATCTTGTTTTCATCTATCGCAAACAAAAAACAAACTACGGAAATTAAAGCTGAGAAAGGAGGTGAGAGGAAATCCTTTTAAATGTCTCATAGTCATGTAAAGCCAGTACAGCATCTCATCCTTACTGGTTATAAAAAGGATGGTATTACTATGCATAAAGTAATCTGTGTGTCTTCAGGCTGCACATAGACACTAAAAATAAACACTGAATTCAAATTGCAGAAAGCACCTCGTGTTAGGGTTTTGCCTAGAAAGCTGTTGCAGGAGGTGCAGATTCATCTTCCACTGCTTCTGAACCAGATAAATCAAACCTCAGCAAAAAGCCCTTTTTTCTTTTTGTTCCATAAAGGAAGCCTTCATGAGTCATGGGCTGTAGGTCTAACTCCTGTAAAGTAAGAGATGGAAAGTAAAACTGTGAATAAATAAGGTGTCACTCAGGACATGATAATAACTCTATCTCTAAGACTCCAAATACTCTGCATGACAGGCACATGACACTTATTTGCTATAATCTGACTCTTGTCACTTTAAACAAACACTTTTTTTAGGGTTTCGCTGAAAGCTTACACACTGCAACCTGTATTGTTCATCTGCACCCTAACTTGTGCTACAGAAGGTACTGTGTGGTCTCCTACCTCCAGCATAAATTTGCCCCAAAGGCTGGTAAAAATTCAGTACCGTATGCCTCCTTCAGTGACTCCAAAAGTAACACTGATGTACCTGCCTCACCCTGAGCAATCCCTGCTGCGGTTCTTAACACATGTCAAACCACAGCCTGAGCCTATTGCAAAGCAGCACTTCTGCAAACACTTAGGTAGTCGAGAGCTGTAGCTTCTGTTCCCATGCATATGCCTGTAGCAAGCGTAGCTTCCGCCGACCCTTACACACCTTCAATACTCTTCCAAATAGGCCCACAACCTCAGCATCTTCCACGGCTTGACGTTCCCTCGTGCAACACATACCTTCAATACCGGGTTATAAAACTGCATCCCTGTTGGTCTGTGACACCAGGGATGTGACACAATGCTCACGGGAACCTTGGTCTGAAAAATCCCACATTTCTGAGTTATGTTTTGGGGCCACAGGGGTGACTCATGGGGTCCAGTGGAGATCAAACCCAGCCACTGTACATATGGATATGCAACCACTCTGCTCTAGAATGGACCAGGCTTGAGCAGTATGAATACAAGTCAGTCTGTATCACATTGTTTGTAGATCAAACACCAGTGCCAAGTCAGTGATTTTAGTAGTGCAAAACCTGCCTCTGACTCAGTTTCACAGTTCACACATTTTCACAGTATATGGCTCAGTGGTACTACGCATCAGAAGGGTACATGGCCAAACATCTACGTGCAAATACAGCCTCTGGTAGTAGGAAGTTCCCAAGTTCCAAGATGTCAAAAAATGGAAAACACAGAAGGTAAATATCACTAAGCACTTGTCTCTGACCATAAAGAAAGACAAAAGCTAACACTGTCATTGAAACAAGTGGCCATGAATAAGAGGTAGGCTGATCTTAGACATTTTCTAATCACTGAAGAAATGAAGCCCTGAAAGAGTATTTCATCTTGTTTTGCCTCTCCCATTCCTAAGTTTTCAAAATGAACAATGGAGATGACACAGTTCTTTAGAGTCAGAAGAAGTAGACAAGAGCATCACTAAGGTTCCTTCCAGCTGATAAACAATGTTTCATCAGTAAATGTGGTGATAGAGGCTGAAAACAATGCCCCGCTAAGTCTAGTGAGTCCAGTTGTTTTAAATTATACAAGCTTAATCCTCAATTAGCAAATAATACAAAAATGTTAATTATTTCATTTTCATTGGCTTCCTGACAGGGGAAATTTCTAAGAATGCTTCTAATCAAGGTATGCAGGAAGGATTAACAGTGTGCTCTGTTCTGGAACTTCTCAGAAATGTGGCTGATTTAATGAAGCACAACAGCTGGGGAAGGTTATTCTTTGATACAGGGTCTTGTTTTGGTGTAAAATATTTATTTACTCTGAACTGCACTGAAATTCTTCAGTGAAAACTCTTCCTCAGTTGCACCTTCCCCGTTATGCCTGAGGATCCTGTGGACACAGCTGCAATCCTGCATCTGTCTGTGGTAAGTGAACTGAGTAAAAACCTAACAATATCAGTGTACTTTGGTCAAAAATGGTCACTACAGCAGCCCTAACAACTCGAACACTCTAAAAACTGCTCTTAGCATAGTAGGTCAAATCTCTTGATGGCCCTAATATTTAACTGAGATGAAGGACTACTTAAGGATCAGAAAGAAGTAAACACGCATTTGGAAAAAAACCCAGAGTTACGGCTCTTGGAGATACCAAGAGTCTGCAGATCCATGAAAACATGTGCATTATGGATTTCACAGCACTGCTAAGGAATGAATGAAATCAGAAAGCATCTGGAGAAAGACAAGCTAATGGAAACTAGCTAGTTTGGTATAACATAAAGCATCGTATCTGACAAATGTGGCAAAATGTTTGAAAAGAGGACAAATAACAGGTGTGAAGCAACTAACACAGTCTAGTTCGATTAAGTTAAAACTCTTGTGAAATTACTGTAGAGAGCAGATTAACCACTTTGAGTAAATGCACAGTAGAAGCAGCGTTCTTCACTGGATAAAATGACCAGGTAAAAGACTGCGAAGACTAAATTGATCGTGAATTAACCGTAGAGACATCTCTGAGATTAATCCTACAGCTTTCCCAGAGCAACTACTAAAACCAGTATTCTCCCTTGATGCTCCAAACTCTCTTCAGAATTTCTCTTAGTGCCCCAATGACTGCAATCAGTATCTTCAGCTATTCTCAGGGCATTTACCATCTTGGTATGTTAATGTCAGTGAAATACACGTCTGTGGCTATGGTATAATAATGGTAGAATGCTGACTTTCTAAAAGGCTTTTGCAGTATGCAAGTTCCATTCACTGCTACTACCCCTCCATGAATAACCACTAATGCTCCACAGCATTCTGTATTAGATAATGATGACAAACAGAAAACATCCAGGTAATGGCAGCATTAAGATTCTCCCTGAAATGCGAAAAACTGAAAATAGGAAAAAGAAAACACAGATAGAGTTTGTTCTGAAGAACAGGAATAAATAGTAATACAACTGAAGATTTTTTGTTTGAGAGATAATGATAAATGTATTTAATTAATTGTCACTTAACCTCGGAATTCACCTCGGAATTCTAAGTAAAATGCCTAAAACCAGCAGATGAATAATAAATATCAGAAAAATATTTGCATGAAGAATATAGCAAAGTTGGTTAATACAGAAGGATAGGTAACTAGTACACATACCAGTGTAAAAAACATGCTAAACATGCTAAACCTGCCACAGGCAGGTAATTAGAAGAAAATAATATCACAGTTTATCAGAAGAGACATCCAGAAGTCCTGCTGTGACTCATCTGCTTGTCAGCCCCTGGGTAACTTCTGTCAAGATGAATCAGCAATGTATAGAGTCAGCTTCTGGAGAAATAGATTTCTGAAGTTTTTATCTTGTACATGTTACCACAGAGCATCTATGCTCTATCAACCTCAGATGTCCCTGTTCCACTGGTGACTGATGAGGTCTTCTGACAGAAAATTTGCTGGTTACACTTCTTTCGACTTTTATGCAATAAAATTCAATTTTAATTCTTTCAGTATCATGAATTTAAAAAGCATATAGCTTAGCTGGAAATAGAAGCCCAAAGTCATCCAATCTCATTGTAACTGTTTAAATGAAGTACCAAAATTTGGAGCTTAGTTACTGGAATCTTCACAGTAACTGAGGAAAAAGGAAGATAAAGTGAAAAAGGAAGAAAAAGGTGATACTGTTGTGTGGATTATTCCTTTTCAGATGTGAACGGAGACTATTAAATTGTGGGTTCATGCCAATTACCAAAACTTAGGAGGCATAAACTGTGGTGAATATCTCTTACTGAAATGAGGCAAAGTACTGATCATTATGGTACTTTCTACTGCAAGGTGACAGTCGAACAGATTTGTTGGAGAAATAGAGGATAACCTTCTAAAGGAGTCTTTGGATAAGAGTGGAAAATGCTGACTGCAGTATGGAAGAAGATGTATCTTGAAACTTCCCAGGATGACCAATCCCACCTTCCTTGAAAATGGAATAGCATGTCTTCAAAAAGTCTTAAATTCTACTGAGTGTTAAGGAGAACATCCAAAGCAGTTCGTACCATTAAAGAGTCTGTCCGCCGAAAACATCCGTATACAGAGATTTTAGGAAAGACAGCAATTATTTGCATACTGAAACAACTCACAGAACAAAAATGCCCCCGTGGCAAAGAAATAAAGATGTATTTCCCAACACTGTGTCCTAAGTACAGAAAAATACGTAATTGGCAACTGTTCATTAGTTGTCTTAAAGATTTCTTCAGATCATCTGCTAGATAATGCAAGATCTAGCTCCCAGTATGATCACAACCCAAATTTATGATCAGGGTAAAGACAACACTTTACATCTTTCAAGCAATTTCTATTCCTACTCAGTTGCTATGAGAAAGTCAGTAACTGGAAGTGAATGGTCTCATAGTTTTTTGAAAAAAATGTTTCAGTAGTTCACAGGGGGTCCAAAATATTATACTATTCTATTAGCTTGTAACTTAGGTCTTTTCCAATACCACTCAGTGCATACTAGATACTAAGAACACTAAGATATTAAGAATTTCTTTACATGGCAGTGTCATGACATTTACCCTGGAGTAGAATACAGTAAATACTGAGAGTCCCTAAGAACAATACAGAAAAAGACACTTAGGAAAAGAAACGTTCAGTATTTAAATATTTGAGTAACAGAGTAATAAAGTGAGATTGTGCACTATTTAATGGAAGTATGCCATTACACACTTGCCACAGGGTACTGCAAGGGTAGCAGCATGTATGAAGTCAGTTTCCACAGATGAGCTGATGTGCTGGAGAGTCATACCTAAGCTTCTGCTCTGTGTGTGCTACCTCCTCTAGAGTGACCATCTGTGATCTAGATGTTCTGGAATAGCGTTATTTCCCCTTAATCCCCAGCAGAAGTGGGAAAGCCAAGCCTGTGTTATCAAATCAAAGGTCTTAAATCAAAGATGATTTGTTAAGATGCTCTAATTACAGTAACAGAAGGCATGTTGCATGACTTGTAGACTGCATTTGTAGTGGGTGGTTTTGCTTATTTCCATCAACTTTATGAAAATGCTGTTTAGGATAAAATAATCAAATCTCGGGAGTCAAGGTAAAAACATTGTCCCTTGCATTATGCAAGTGCTGAAGGTCAAAGCCTGTAAACCAGTCACATCCTGAAGCTCTTGTCTGAAAGTGAAAATCTTCTACTGCGAAAACAATTACCTCTATTACCCAGTAACTGCAGCTTTCATTACGAAGAGCTATATTGTCTTAATGGCACTGACTGATAATTAAACTGATAGGATCTAATTTTCTTGGTATGGAGTGACAGGTTTCTAATTGCCTAACTTCATGCTTTGCCTATTGGCTAAGAGTTTCTTGCTCCTTAGCGTGGCTGAAATTAGTCATGCCTTTTGTTTCAGGGCTGTTCACACTACTGTCACACCTTTAATTCCTCTTTCTGTTTTTTCACATCTTCCTTGTCAGACCATGAGCTGTTGAGTGGCTATCCACACAAACAAATATTGTCTCTGACAGTAAGCCTTTCTTCAATTCTCATGCAAAGTGCCAACTGCTGCACTGGGAGGTTTGTTTTTGCTTCTAGCAGCTTTTTCTATTTATTTTCTTAGTAAATCCTCATTAAGGAGATGGTCTTAATGTGCATTTATTTCCCTTTGACCATGGCATTCTTATCACGAAAGTGTCCCCTGACTGCTTTACCTGGCTTCTCAAAGTTATCTGACCTTTTCATTATCATTCGGCATTAGTGGAAAAAGAAAAATCAAGGTAGATAACAGATCTGAGTGTTTTTACTCACATTTCCCATAGGAATTGTAAGTAAACAGCAGCAGCAGTATGAAAGCAAATTTCCTCCTTTGCCTTCACAGAGCATGTATCATCTGAGAACCACACTGGGGGGCCTCGCTATGCTGGAGCAGGAACAGCAAAGAGTAAACGCGAGAAGGTCATTTGTGGAAACAGTACTTAGACTACATTTAACTCACAATCTGCAGCAGTGGACACTGACACACTGCAGACTCTCATGGGGGGTGCAGTGCAAAGGCTTCCTAAAGGTGCCCTCTGTGAGCTCAGGTCTTGCAGAGCCAGCTGCAATGTCTCCAGCACCACATTCCCCAGCAAGCTCCATAACAGGACTCCTTAAACCCTTATGTCGGAGCAAATAAGCCCTCTTGAGACACAAAGCAGTAGGGAGTGAGGGGCAGCATATTTAAGTAGTGTTTTTAAGTAGTATTTTAAGTGGTTATAGTGTTTTAAGTATTTTAGTGTTAATTTCAGTGTATTTAAGTAGTTAAGCTGTGCTGGTGCCAGTGAGCTCTACTGAATTGTCTTTTTTTTTTTTTTGTTATTATTACATTTGTGATCTCCTAAACTAAGGAAAGTTTACATAAAATTTAAGACTAGGCTCCTTACGATACATTAAGAAACAGTACATGAAATTTTATGTCAATAAGGGATCAATATGCCTGAGGTGGTACAGCTTACAGTACCAAAAAAGCATAATGAGATGCAATTAAAACTTGCATTTGACCTGTCTCAACTTTCATTTTCTTATACCTTTCTAGTAAGACTGCTTTTCTGCCACACTTTGATCTTCCATCTCTTCAGCTTATGATCTGTGACAGTCTATGGGCCTTTTACTTAACATCAGCAAGTGTGAATTTAGTTTTTTAACATTGCCATCCTTATCAGGCAAGTCCTTATCAGAAGGTCTATGAGAATGAAAACTTCAAAATACTTTAAAAATTAAATGTAACCGAAACATACCAGTTCAGTGTGCAAACCATTCTTTCTGTGTTCCCAAGCACAGCCAGGAATGAAAGAGAGAGAGGAGGAAGCACACAGTACAGATGTCAGACAGGTCATTAAATTCTCTGCAGCATACTATAATGACACCAGTGATAAATCAAACTATATATAGCAGAAGAAGATGGCCACCAGGAAAGATCCATAATTACAAACAAAACTGAAAACAAAAGAAAAAGGAAAGTTCTCTGGAAGGTTGTTATATGCCATTATAGATGCAACTATTTAGCTGCTGAAACTAACATGGAACACCCTGAAAGGGCAGGGGAAAGTATGTTCCACTGAATTCTCGCAGAGCAGTAAAGTTTTCTTTGACTGTCAGTACAAGAGAACTGTACTAATCTATTTACATTAGTTTCACCTGATTGCCTGGTTTAATGCAAGACTCAATTACTTTGGGATTAACACAGCAATAAATTAAAATTCTGGAGGCCTGCTCAAATTACCCTGCTTCCAAAACTCTACAACTTCCCACATAACATTTGTTAGTGTAACAGAGCTAATTCAATGGACATTATTCGTGCTATTCTGTGTCTCTAAACCATTGCTTAAGAAAAAATAATAAGAAAAAGTCTTCATTAATTAGGCAACTAAAATGGCCTCTCTGAGAAAAGTGGCAAGCACACAGAAGCGTCAAAAAGCTAAGAGAGTTAACTGGAGTTGTTCGGGTTTGGTTTTGGTTTTTTGTGGGATCTGGTTTGGGTTTTTTTCCAAATTCAGGCCATTTATTTGGTTGTCTAAAATCAGAAGCATTGTCTTAGTATACTTGTTTTGAAAATCTGTGGGTTTAGGTACCTGTGTGACTCTTCCAACAAAGAAATACAAAGAGCTCACTGCGACCATCAGTAACAACCAATATTTACATCCCAGACATGCCCTTGGACCCACAGAGTACAACCTGTTTAAGCAGTTGGTGCGTGCTGTGGAGTGCCAGGACACTGGTGCCTCAGCCGTGGGAAGGGACACTGGAGCTGCCTTCTAGTGTACATACCAGGGTTCCTTCTCCCACAGAAATCAACAATAAAGTAGCAATGAAGTAGCTCTCTGGCATAAGATCATGACGCAGTCATGGTATACAAAAGCAAGACTTCAGACATACAACTTCGGATGTAGCCTTTAGTTAAACCATGGAAAATTCAGGGCCTCACATGATGTATTTAAGACACAGTAGTTTCTAACTTGACAAAAATTTCTCATGACAGGCTCTTTGTTAATATATTCTCCAGTAAAATTAAATCTGCATCATCCACACAATGACAGAACAGATGTGAATCCCTTCAGCAACAGTAAGAATTCAGAGAGCTTGAAGAGACTGAAAATTTTCAAGAAACTTGCTACATGCTAGAGTCTTACCATTTTGGCATTGTGTTCGCTGCAAATCAAGAAATGATCTGTTTTCTCCTTTCCACACACATACACAAGCCGTGCAAACTCATTGACTAACACTGGCTTATGTTAAAGAACCTCCATTTGAAAATGATTCTCCTTGTTTAGATGGAATTCTCATACTAAAGAAGGAAACTGAAATAATCTGAAGATGTTTAGCAAACTACACCTCTTCACCATAAGGATCAAGACCTCAGGTTTGAAAGGCACCTACAGTCCTTCCATAGCAATAATAATTTTGCCACATGCCACAGAATTTTTGCTGAATAGAACTGTCACTCACCTTAAAAACACCATTACCTCCAAATTGTTTGGTAACTGCCGTATCTCTTCCTTATCAGGAAGAAATAGTGAATCACATGCATTTGTCTGCTTTTTATCAACTGCATAACTTTTAAGTAAGAAAAACTATTTTCAAAGTATTATGTACAGGGCTATTCACTTACAGATACAGTTAATAGAGTGTCCTGTCCTATCCTGTCAGGCTGTAAGGGCAGGTGATTTCAAAGGATAAACAGTATACCTATGATCAAAGCACGTCAGTAAATAAGGGCAAGTAACTCAACGTCTGGTCAGGAGAAAACTCCATACTGAGGATATCGGCATTTCTACAACCAGTTTGCTGCTAGCCAGTCATCCTGGGAAATGGCTTAAAAATTGGTACTGTGATTATGAGGTTTATGAATCCTCAAATGAACTTAAATCTAAATGGAGAAGACAGGTATAATGAGGACAGGACTGTCTCCAAATCAAGAAATAGCTCTGCTGAGGCAACAACCCAGGATGAGTGTCTTTGAGCCCACCAAATGTGGCAGCGCAGTCTTGTTCATTTCAGTTTCTGCATAAGCAACAGTCCTTTCTTAGTGCACAAATTTGAGAATCAAATAAAATCATCTTTCTTCTTAGACAAGCCTGAAATAATTCTCTAATTATGAATTTTCTACACACTGCATGGCCAAATCTCTGTTCTGTCAGTTCAATATTTTATCAGCTGTATTTTCTATTTTATGGTTAAATATTAACTAA
This sequence comes from Ceryle rudis, assembly GCA_033439905.1. Classification (NCBI taxonomy): domain Eukaryota; kingdom Metazoa; phylum Chordata; class Aves; order Coraciiformes; family Cerylidae; genus Ceryle; species Ceryle rudis. The sequence continues at coordinate 73,482 of JAAGNO010002654.1, read as the reverse complement.
TCTACTGAGCATGTCAGCAGTGGGGGAAGGATGGACCAGAATGTCCAAAACTGTTTTAACTGTTCAATTACTAATTTAATAATTATATTAATTGCACATGGAGGATAAGGCGTTCAAAAAAGCAGTTTTCTTGAGGAGAGGAAAAAGTGGTAACTCAGCCACATAGGTGACATAAAAACATGAGAGGCAGCACATGAATGGGGCATCAAAACTTGGCAAACAGAATAAAAGCCTATAATTTCTGAAAAAAAAAAAAAATCATCAAGAAAAAGCTATCTTTATGGCTTTGGATCATGACAACAGTCCCTAAAATGAGAGGAAAAATTAATCTAAAAGATATTATTCGCTATCTTGCACAACATGTAATACTACCAAAGAACACAAGTAAGTGTAATGTAAGATGAACAGAGCTTCCAATATTTTCAGACTCACAGGATGGCAAAAATTACACATTCTGCTGAAGAGCATAATGGAAAGGGTGTTTGTGGGTAAAACCCCTGTAGAAAGATGGTCATTATTGTGCTTTCTGAAGCTAAGCCTCTACACAAAATGGCATTTGGAGTCTTAAATAAAAAAGTGGCTAAACTGTGATTGGAATTAAAGGTGTGCAACAAGAGAGAGGAATATTGTATCAAAACCACTTTTTTTTTTGTTTTGTATTCTGTGAAAACTGAGTATATTGTAAATCTGCATTTTTTTACTACAGGGAAGAACAGGTTTAGAATCGTTAAGAAATGTTTGGAGAAGAGGAAAATGTAATAGCAGGAGTCAAGTTAAACAACACTTAAGAATACAAATGCTAAAATACAGCACATGTATTTGAAAGAAAATGAAAGAAAATACCAACCCACTGACCGTGGTTGGTTTGCATTACTTCTTTTCTGTTATCTTTTGTTCAAAGTATCAAAGTATCGGAATTATAGTTAGAAAAACACAAAGCAAAAGACAAAGACTACTTGTCCTATGCTATGACTGCATGTCATTTACTTCTCAGACACATATAAGACTGAGACAAAACTGTCAATCTAAAGAATAAATAACATAAAGATCAATCCTAAGGCCCAAAGGAACCTCTCGGATAACTGAATCCAGCAATAAACAAGATGGCTTTAAAATTAATTTGGAAAGAAAAAACCTGAGATTCTCACCGTGTTTCCTGCACCAAATCCAGTAACTTCTGCAAGGACTCCAGTATGGTTTTAGATGAGATATCAAGTGTTATCATTTTGACTTCCTGGTGAATATTTTTATAGGTAGTGACACTTACTGATATAATATCTTCTTATTTTCCTAAACACATTTGTCTACATTCAACTTCCAAAAACTGAATTTTGTTAGTACTTGTAAGCAGGTCCTTCAGAAACTGTGACCAGTGAAAACAGTATTGCGCCTCAAGCCTAAACAGGGATTTTAGTTGACTCCCCCTCTACTTGTTCATTCTATCTAAGGAACAACCTGAACTTGTGTACCTGATTCACACAGCCATGCTTCATTCGTCACACTGTTCAACATCCTTTGTAACTAGAACTATTTCCCAAGGGGAACAATGAGGATTGCAAACTGTTCTCACCTGCACAGAGCATATGAACTGTATTATTTACTCCTCTATGCTCACCAAAAACCTGCATGAACTTTTGAATGTGCCTGTGTAAAAGTGGTCTGAGCTGTCATCATGCTTAGGCTCATTTAGGTTCCTGCAGTGGGCATAACTGGCAGGATTTTGGTAGTAAGGGGCACACCAGAACAGGGACACCTGTGAAGGGACTGCAGCCCGTGGATAAACCCATTCTGGAGCATAGAAGATGATTAAGAAGGAAGAGACAGCAGCAGAAGAGTCAGAAACAAGGAACAGAAAAAAAAACCAACCAACCCAGCAACTATGCACCAACTCCAGCTTCCTTCTAATCCCACCTTACATGCTTCAAAAGCAGAGGAGTGGGACTAGGACATGGAGAGGCGAGGTCTGTGGGCTGAAGTTGAGACCGGTGAAGGAGTGAAGATGTTCTCCTTAAGTGTCTCTTTATCTGTCTTCCTTGCTTCCTAATACCTGAATGAGTGATTATAATTTTATGTTAGTTGACAGTTTTCCTGGGCTTGGCTAGTATAGGGTTAGTTTTCACCAGAAGTTGGGCAGGGGGGGCCACAGTCTGGACAGACAACCGAACCAGGCAGTGTGTTCACCATAGTGACTGGTATCATCACAGTAACTGGTACATAAGGTGGGGGGTTAGGGAACTGTGCTGGGCGGTTGGGACAGCGCAGCGCCCCTTCATTTGCTATTGTTTCTTTGTGTGTATTGTTTCATTGCTGTTGTTGCTGTTCTTTGCTGTTTCTGCTGTTGCATTGTTGTATTAAAACCTCCTTACCTCAACCCACGGTGTTTTTGCACTTTTTTTTCCCCTCTTCTCCTTACTGTGGTGCTCAGCTCCCAGTTGGGGCTAAACCATGACAGCAGTAAAACAAAAAAGTGAAATTCCCTGAGTGGAAACCCTTTTGCTCATGATGGTGCCTCAGCTGGGATCAGGGCCCTGTTAATGCTCTCTGTTTGCAAGGTCTAGGAAGGATTTCCCAGGCGACAAACAAAAATCTGTCACCATTTTTTAAATAATGATTTTCCCTGGTTTCTCAATCAGTGGGCTAATGAGGCATGTTCTAAGTCATTTTGGCTCACATTTAGAAAATGAGTTTTATCATTAGACAGTCTGAATGGCTTCCTTAATTACATTCTGACACCTTCACACATCAACATCATTATCACTTGTCATGTTACCACATGATAACTTCACAGGCCGTGGTCATGGATGAAGGCATCCTTATTAGGCACTCTACATACAAGTGCCTGAATCAAAAATCTATATAAAACATGTTTATCGAAGTATTTAATATCATGATGCACTTGCTAGAATAAATAGAGCATTAAGACTCAATATGTATATGAAGTGTACATATCATCTGTAGAATGAAAGTCTGGCCACAAATGTTCATGAAATCATTACTGAACCAACACTTCTTTCACAAGAGGTCAATCTCTCAGCCTTTAACGGGTACAATTACATCCCCTCATCACCTCCTCTTATCCCAGATACCAAATGACTCAGACACAAGAGATTCAGGCTGCGGTGGTGACGCTGATCTGCATTTCTGGCCATCTATGTCTGCGCAAAATGATATTCAGGTGGAGACGACTGTGTGAGAGGGCGGTGGGGAGAGAAGGAAGCATATTTGGAGCCTGAAAACATCCTTGCAATCTTTCTCACTATGAATTCTATCTCCTACTTTGAACAAATAACCCGCAAATATATTCTTTATTCTATTGATCAAGTCAGAATTTACCGTTCCTCATGGACCTTGAAGTCTCAGAGCTGGTAAAGTAGGCAGTTGCCTAGGATGACTAATCGCTCATAATCCATCTGCCTCTCTTGCTGATGCCAGGGACCTGATAAGGCCAAGTGGCTGCCACCAAGAGACAAGCAGGCTGTGTACAGGTGGGCATGGAGTGACAGCAATTAAAACGTATTGTATCTTGTCCTGCCTGACAAATTTGGTGGTCTTCCGTGTCAGAGTTACAGCATTAGTGGTTAAGGGCAGAGCAATTGATGTTCAAAGCATGTGACACTGTCCCGCAAGACATCCTTGTCTTTAAATTGGAGAGATATAGATTTGATGGATGGACCACTTGGTGGACAAGGAATTGGCTTGATGGTCACACTCAAAGAGCTGCAGTGAACAGCTCGATATACAAGTGGAGACCAATGAGTGGCATTCCTCAGGGCTCAGTATTGGGACTGGTGCTGTTTAACATCGGAGACATAGACAGTGGGATCGAGTGCACCCTCAGCAAGTTTGCCAATGACACCAAGCTGTGTGGTGCAGTCACCACACTGGAGGGACAGGATGCCATCCAGATGGACCTTGACAGGCTTGAGAAGTGAGACCCTGCAGACCTCATGAAGTTCAACAAGGCTAAGTGCAAGGTCCTGCACCCATGTCAGGGGAATCCCAAGCACAAATACAGACTGGGAAGAGGATGTATTGAGAGCAGCCCTGAGGAGAAGGACTTGGGAGTGTTGGTTGATGAAAGGCTAGACATGATGTGGTATTGTGTGTCTGCAGCCCAGAAAGCCAACTGCAGCCTAGTCTGCATCAAAAGAGGCATGGCCAGCTGGTCAAGGGAGATGATTCTCCCACTCTACGCCACTTATGTGAGACCCCAACTGGAGTACTGCATCCAGCTTTGGAGCCCCTAGCATAAGGACATGGATGTGTTGCAGCAGGTCCAGAGGAGGGCCATGAAGATGATCAGACAGCTGGAGCACCTCTCCTATGAAGACAGGCTGAGAGAGATGATGTTGTTCAGCCTGGAGAAGTCTCCGGGAAGACATTATAAAGGCCTTCCAGTAGCTAAAGGGGGCCTACAAGAAACCTGTGGAGGGAATTTTTGCAAGGGGATGTAGTGATAGGATGAGGGGTAATGGCTTTAAACTGAAAGAAAGTAGATTTAGATTAGATGAAAGGAAGAAGTTCTTCACCATAAGGCTGGTGAGGCACTAGAGCAGGTTGTTCAGAGAAGCTGTGGATGCCCCTTCACTGGAAGTGTGGAAGGCCAGGTTGGATAGGGCTTAGAGAAATGTGGTCTAGTGGGAGGTGTCCCTGCCCATGCAGAGGAGTTGGAAACAGATGATCTTTAAGGTCCCTTTCAATCCAAACCATGCTGTAATTCTATGCTTCTGGCAGCCAAATTCATGATATAGGTGTCCACATAAACAAATGGACTTGTATCAATGAATGCTTGCTGTTTCTGGGAGTATCTAACTGTGGATCTGGTTTGGGCTGACGTTCCAGTTTTTATTTCAGAATGGTGTAAGCAACCCTTTCTAGCTGTTTGGCTTTCATGTGTCCATCACACCCCACACTAATGAACCACTGTGATTTGTTATACTAGAGACAGGTACCCAACCGCTGAGCAACATTAAATCTCTCATGGAAAATGTACATAATGGAATGTGGGAGTGAGGTGCAAAATGCAGTATCACAGCATACTATCTTAACTTTCATTCTTTCCTTCTGAAAACTTTAGCTAATGTCACCCCAATCTTTTTCCAGTTTAAGAGCAGCACCTTCACTATTAAAACGGGTTGCACACTCAAAAGTATTTTTCCCACTGCAAAACAACTCTTAAGAGAGCGAGTGTAACTCCCGTGTTTGGTAAATAAAATTTCAATTTATGGGGAAACAAGGGGGCTATTTCAATTCCTCTACAAGTCTTCTATTAAAACAATGCCCATAAGTGAATTGAGGAAGCTGATTTTGGCCCCACTGTGATGTTTCCTTTCACAAACATTGAATTAGGTTCACTTCCAATCACGGCAGACATTTTTTCACAGTGACAAAAATATTTTCTTCTAATTACCAATTTAAAAAAAGGCTTTCAACTGTAGGCATGCCAAGAATATTTAAGTTCTGGGTCACATGTTAGAAGGGAAAAGGACTTAAAATAAAAATGGGAAGTATCTGAGACATAAAGCTCTGTTGCCGTTTTACAGGCCATGAAATGAGTTTGCTGGTTCATTATGACATTGAACAGTGCTCACTCCTACTGTAAGACAAGTGAGGTATATGTGCTTTGGAGCACTCCTTATCATAGAAATTTCACTATTTGTCTCCAAGATACAACCTGGGTGTGTTTACCTCCTGTCTGTAAAATGGACATTAACATTACAGTATTTGTCAGATACTCTCTGCAGGTACGAGATGTAATTAATATCATTTAACAGGGTACTGGGCCTAGCAATTGACAAATAGGTTGATGACACAGCATAGGATAAGACCTCTTTCTTTCAGAATGATTTTGCTTGCCATAAAATTTCTCTCACTTCATTCAGGACTTCCTTTTTCTTTTGAGAATATTTGAAGCAATATGTAGCACTTTAAATCACGAAAAAACACCATTCTCTGGGATTACATGAAGAGTAAAATCAGAATGTAGCTGCAAGTGTACATCTGTAGGTGATTACAGATGATTGCACCCAGAAGCACGTGGAATGATTACCAGCCAGATGTCACAAAAATCTGAATACAGAATCACAGAATGTTAAGGGTTCGAAGGGACCTCGAAAGATCATCCAGTCCAACCCCCTGCCAGAGGAGGATCACCTAAATTAGGTCACACAGGAATGTGTCCAGGCGGGTTTTGAAAGTCTCCAGAGAAGGAGACACTGCAACTTCTCTGGGCAGCCTGTTCCAGTGCTCTGTCACCCTCACAGTGAAAAAGATTTTCCTAATGTTTTTGTGGAACCTCCTGTGTTCCAGTTTACATCCACTGCCCCTTGTCCTATCACTGGACATCACTGAAAAGAGCCTGGCTCCATCCTCCTGACACTCACCTTTTATATATTTATAAACATTAATGAGGTCACCCCTCAGTCTCCTCCAAGCTAAAGAGACCCAGCTCCTTCAGCCTCTCCTCATAAGGGAGATGTTCGACTCCCTTGATCATCTTTGTGGCTCTACGCTGGACTCTTTCAAGCAGTTCCACGTCCTTCCAGAACTGGACATAGTATTCCAGATGTGGCCTCACCAGGGCAGAGTAGAGAGGGAGGAGGACCTCTCTTGACCTACTAACCACACTCCTTCTAATACACCCCAGGATGCCATTTGCCTTCTTGGCCACAAGGGCACATTGCTGGCTCATGGTCATCCTGCTGTCCACCAGAACACCCAGGTCCCTTTTCCCTACACTGCTCTCCAACAGATCAGTCTCCAACCTGTACTAGCACTTGGGGTTGCTCTTTCCCAGGTGCAAGACTCTACACTTGCCGTTGTTGAATTTCATAAGATCTCTCCCTGCCCAGTCCTCCAGACTGTCTAGGTCTTGCTGGATGGCAGCACAGCCTTTTGGTGTGTCAACCACTCCTCCCAGTTTCATGTCATCAGCAAACTTACTGACAATGCACTCTGTTCCTTCATCCAGATCATTGATGAATATGCTGAACAGTACTGGTCCCAGTACTGACCCCCGAGGGACTCCACTAGATACAGGCCTCCAACTAGACTCTGCCCCATTGACCACGACTCTCTGACTTCTTCCCTTCAAACAGTTCACAACCCACCTCACTACTCGGTCATCAAGTCCACACTTCTTCAGTTTAGCTACAAGGATGCTGTGGGAGACGATGTCAAATGCTTTACTGAAATCCAGATAAACCACATCCACTGCTTGGCCGCCATTCATCCACCTGGTTATGTCCTCATAAAAGGCTGTCAGGTTGGTCAAACATGACTTCCCCTTAGCAAAGCCATGCTGACTGCTCCTAATAACCCTCTCATCCCTGATATGCCTAGACACAGCACCAAGGATAAGTTTTTCCATCACCTTTCCAGGGATGGAGGTGAGGTCTGTAGTTAGCTGGGTCCTCCTCCCTGCCCTTTCTGAAGCCTTGAGTGACATTTGCTTTCCTCCAGTCCTCAGGCACCTCACCTGTTGCCCATGACTTACCAAAGGTGATGGAGAGTGGCCTAGCAATGACATCTGCCAGCTCCCTCAGCACCCATGGGTGCAAGCCATCAGGACCCATGGATTTGGCCTGATACCCATTGGACAGTGGTATGAGATTCAAGAAGGCCAAGTGCAGGGTCCTACACTTTGGTCACAATAACCCCCTGTATCGCTATAGACAGGGGGATGAGTGGCTGGAGAGCAGCCCAGCAGAGAGGGACTGGGAGTGCTGGTTGACAGCCAACTGAACATGAGTCAGCAATGTGCTCAGGTGGCACGGAAGGCCAACACCATCTTGGCCTCTGTCTGGAATAGTGTGGCCAGCAGGTCTGGGGATGTCATTCTGCCCCTGTACTGGTGAGGCCTCACCTCGAGTACTGTGTGCAGTTATGGGCCCCTCACTTCAAGGATATTGAAGTGCTGGAGCGGGCCCAGAGGAGAGCGACGAGCCTGGGGAAGGGACTGGAGGGAAAGTCTTATGAGGAGAAGCTGAGGGAGCTGGGGTTGTTCAGCCTGGAGAAGAGGAGACTTGGGGGGACCTCATCACTCTCTACAACTACCTGAAGGGAAGTTGTAGTGAGATGGGGGCCGGGCTCTTCTCCCAGGCAACTAGTGACAGGACAAGAGGGCATGGCCTGAAGCTGCATCAGGGGAGGTTTAGGTTGGATATTGGGAAGCACTGCCTCACAGAAAGGGTGATAGAAGACTGGAATGGACTGCCCACAGAGGTGGTGGAGTCACCATTCCTGCAGGTGTTTAAGAAAAGATTGGATGCTGCACTTAGTGGCATGATTTAGCTCACGTCATGCTGTTAGGTCATAGGCTGGACTTGATGGTCTCAGAGGTCTTTTCCAGCCTCAATAATTCTGTGATTCTGTGGAAAGATCTTCCTGTGAAAATCAAGGTACTGATTTGAAGAAATCTCTGTAACTAGTCTAGACATTGCATGCTTAGTTGATGACTCAGGCACAAACTTACAAAGATCAGTAACAACCACCAGGTATTTAGGAAATGGATGGCAAGCCACTCATTTGGTTGTTCATAATTCCCTGAATATACAGCTGTTATATACTGACTGGCAGTATGCTGTCTTTCCGGGAGTGCTCACTGAGATAATAGTCTTTGTTGTGTGAAGAGGCAGCATCGCTGATGGAAAACAGACCTGGACAAAGGGCCCACTCATTATGCCATAAATAAGGCTAAGAGGATTATTCCTAAAGCCACTCTTCTGAGAAAGGCAGCCAAGAAGTAGCAGTACAGCTGGGGGCTGAGCCAGCAACTAAGTGGACCTCACGGATTGCCATGCCCTCCCCAACAGGCACCATCCCACAGGGTCTCAGCACAAAGGGCAGAGCCAGGGGCCAGTAAGAGAGTCCACAGACAGAAAGGGCAAGCGATGATTTAGTACTGGGGTCCAGCTGGGGTGCCACATCAGGAGTGGTAGAAGACAAGGCTGGGCACACTTGCAGTGTAGCTCAGGGCAGGACTGAACTGACCACCCAGGGCTGACTTGAAATGGGGATCTTGGACCATGGGAAAGGGGATGCATAGGTGGGGGCCTCAGGTGAGGCTGTTCAGGGCAGTTAGGACCTACAGGTGCACTCGTGCACCTGACCAAATCTATCCCTGGAGTCACTCAGACATTGTGACTTTGAAATAGTAAATTTCCTTGGTAGCTTCCAATTTCCTTCTGTTTCTTGCTAAAAGGCCAATGGAGTTACAGGGCAAGAAAACTGGAAACTAGACTCTAGCTCATGTGCTCCTGCAAATCTGATCAACAAAAGAAGCAGCACATGTGAGTTGCTTTTTTGTTTTATTAACCTCCTTGATGCCATATCTATAATGAAAATTTATATGCAGAAAACTTGTGAAATCCTACCACTAATTTTCAAAAACCAGTTTATATATGCTTATGTTTTTTGTAGTTAAAAGTATGCTTTTATATAGGCCATTTGAAAGGTGAGCAACATTTTAGAAAGAACCAGGGTCTAAGTAAAAATGTGAGTAATGGTTGGTCCAAAGCAGAGTATGGGCACTAGAAGGAAGGTTTTGGTTTTGGCAGACAACCAAGATGACCTGTTTGTTCTTTCCTTTACCTGTCTCCTACGATATTTCTTCTCTGTAAAGGTGTGGAACAATACTGTAGCATGTCATGTTTATTGGCCTCCTGAAAATGGTGGGTATGCATAATGTCTGTGTTTCGACTTGTCTACTGGTCTGGAAAAGAGGCAGCAGATTTCCCAGATGCTTTCTATGTATCTCTTACCACAAAGTTTTGCTTACACTTTGCTGCCTGAAATAATGATAGCCTTTCCATACAAGAAAAATATATGGATTAACAAAGACCCTGCCTATCTTGTCAAAACCATAACAACTAGATCCATGATATAGCCTTAGTTTTGATTGATAAATCTCTATCACGGCTCCTATGTAGAAGACAGGGCACACAGACATGAGGCTCTTCACCACCATCCATTTTATCAAATGTATTTCATTATTTCCATTCTGACAAGACATATTAATAAACCCATTGTTCAGATTTGTTTACAGTCTTTCTGATCAATAACTATATTCAATGTGGGCATTCATTGCCATCCAGAGACGGCATAGATTAGAATAGAGAATATAAGTGCCTCTAATAAATTGCCTTGTAAACATGAGTAATCTTGGGAACAGCATTAGGAAAACCATTTACTTGTTTCCAGAGAATGTACCCTCTGTTGTACGTCAAAAGGCAAAAATGTGAATGAGTACAAAGCCATACATTTGAACTGCAATTTTGTTAAAAGAAATTACAAGAGTGCATAAGATGTAACCCACAAAAGGAGATTATAAAAACTGATTTGTGAAAAATTAATTCTTTTCATCATCCCGTAGCTACATGAAGCAATATATTTTAATTGACTGGATCTGAGAACCTAGATTTCTCCTCTTTTCCTACTCCCCTTTTAACTGCAGCATTAACCTTCTTTTATGAGGCCAAAAATGTCAGGGTACCAGCACAGCTTGGAAGGAAATACCTTGCTGTACATATAGTGTGAATAGGCTACACCATCTGTCGGGGGGCATGAGTCTTACTGAAATGGAAAGGAGAGGGCATAAAAACAATACACCTGTATTTCAAATTACACAGTAAGAATTTTCACCCACAGGATTTGCAGGGCTATTGTGAGGACACAAGAAACGTAAAATAAACCAAAATAAAAGCATAAAAAGTTACAGGTTCCTAAAGGAAAGAAGAATCCAAGAACTAAGAAAAAACACTATGACTTTTTTTGTGAGGGACCGTTCCACCAACTAAAACTAAATACAACCCCCCTTCTTCAATATCAAGAAGTGGAGAGACAAGTAAACCAATATATTTCAAACCAATTGGGCAAGCTTGTATTGACAAGAGTTTCATATCATTCAGAAGCATGAACCTCTGATCCATAGCAAGGATCATCATTTCTGTGTGGAAAGTGGAGACGGAATGTTCCAAGTCCTGGCAATTGCAATTTGATTGAATAAAACATTGAAATAAATAATGCCGTATTCAGTTGTCCTAAAATCATTATTTTAGGAGTTACAGAAAAAGGCATGTTTCCTGATTAATATAATGTAAAAAGCCAGTAATTAAATATATAAGTAGATTTACTTTTGAAGTTGTAATTTTCAGGTTTCAGCATCAGCCAGCCCCTGAGATACAAGAAGCACTCAGCTTTCCTGCACCAGGTTACAGATAGATCGTATTTTTAAGATGTTCTTTATCACAATAAATTTTCATTATGTCATAATTCACTAATAAAAGAAGTATTTGTGGTAATAAAGTACTGTAGGGTACATTAAAGGAGATGTTGAGGAGATTTAGAGTACTGTGCATGTGGCAACCAAAATGGAAATGAGGGACACCCTACAGGGGTGGGCAGAGGAACTTGCAGAGATGGGTATGCTTCCTGTGGAAGGCATGAAGGGTGCAAATCTGTACCAAAGACTTAATTTCTTAGTTGTCCAACGGCTCATTGGACAACTTTATCTGTAACCAGCGAAGAGAGATTTAAAATTTGCTCAGAGATCGTCTGATATCCATTAGCTGGTGAAATATAACGTTGGTGCTCTCTTACATCTATTTTACCTTAAACTGAGTTATCTTCTGATATCAATTGTTATACAGGAAGGATGGATTTGCCATTAAAGATCTACACTAACTCCATGTTTAAGTTCACAGCTGCACCACTGATCTCCTACAAGTTGCCCAAGTTTCACTAGTTAGGAATTTAAATTTCACCTTTTCCCCAGTGTAGATGGAGAAATATGTGATAGCGTAAGGCCTTGACTAAGATGAAATATAATCAATGAGATCAAATAGAAACAAAGCATCTAATTTGCCCTATGTGCAAACCACAGCATAGTTAACGTTGAGGTTACATTATGTTAGGTCGGTATTAGTCAAACCTCATCCAGGTCAAACTCACTCAAAATTAAGCCTTATGCTTAAAAGGCCAAGAATAATGCTTGGCAAATCAGTCTGCATTTTGAAAAAGAAAAGAAAAGCATTTGAAGTAAATTCCAAGCATTACTTTGTATTTTCCCTCACTGGAGTCAGAAGTGAAAAAAAGCACCTAAGGCAACAAAAGAATTTCATAGAACCTAAACAAGGTGTTTTCTCTCCTTTTCCTCTTTAGCATATTTGTAAGGTTATTACTACTATTAGTCAAAATAAATTTTGTTAAATGCAGTAGTGAAGCATGGGTTTGGAATATGCAATTGAAACAGCACTTTGAAAACACCAGAACAAAGCATTTTCATTTCTCAGAAAGGATCTCCATTTCACAGACACTTTCAATCAAACTAAAACTGTGATTTTCCTGCAAAAGTATTGTTCACCTAAGAAATGCCCCTACCTGCACTCTTCAGTCCTCTTATGCCAGACTGGAGAGGGGGAGCTCTGCTGAGCTTCCCACTGGGTAGCAGGTGATGTCAGGGTCCCTACAAGCTCCTCCCACCATGAAGAGGGGACAATGAAGTGATTTATTTCTAGATCCTGTGCTAAAGGATCAAGCTAGCATAACCTGCCTGACCACATACTTCTACATACACGTGTTTATACCCACACAGATATATCATATACACACACACACGTACTTGCACATGTATGACTGCTATTGCTTTAGTCTTGTTTGCTGCCAAAAGCATGACAGAAGAACACAATGCCATGAAACATAACGATATCTGAGAATAAAGTCCTCTCTACTACCAACAGACGCAGCAGAAGTAGATTATCTCGCATGGGTTTCCATGGTAAACTACATTAATGAAAAATGCCTCATTTCTGAATTACATCACAAGAGAGCCGTTGTAATGGAAGTAACAATGAAATATGTAGGTGATAATATTCTTCCTCCTCAATGTAGCAGGATGGGAGGAACATATCCCTGTTGTGCAGTAAATGTCAATAGGTGTAGCCAAAGTGTTTATTGTTCTGAAGCCCTCAGGAAATTTGGGTGAAAACTAAAGCCATTTTTTCTATTGGATCATTCAGTGAAATGAATGTTCATTATAACACAGAGAAATGAAACAATGCAGGGCCATTTTAAATTCAAATATATTTTAGCAAGTAGAGCAAAGACTGCCACATTATTCTCTCGGTAGGGTGTGAGCTGCTGTATCAGTTAGCATCTGTTCTTTGCAATTCCTCCAGTCAGAATGCAATAATTTAGTAAATACGCAAAAAGCCGTACTTCTGCAAATTATCATTTTTCCTGAGGTGTTTGTTTTGCATTTGTATACAGTAGATGGCACTGGTGGAATAAGAAGTTATGATATGTGGCAATTTGTAGAAGGTCTACAGACTCCAGCATGTTCATTCAGGTTTTGAATGTCTACAAAGATGGGCACCACACAACCTAGCTGTGCATCCTATCCTTGCATTTGACCAGCCTTACAGGAAATCAGTGTTTTCTGATGTTGAAATGGAAGCTGTTCTATTTCAGTTTGTGCCCATTGTCTCTTGTCTTGTGTCACAGTTTAGGGTCAGGGTAGCCCCTTAGATCTTAACAGATGTTCTCTGTTAACCCCCCTCCCTCCCCAAAGGGAAGAGAAACAGAATAAGGGAGAGAGACTGAGTGATTAGAAAAGGGAACTAGAACAGCCATTAGATCCATTAGAGCATCTCCTGTTGTCAGCTCTGTGCTCATCTGTGTTAGGAAGTTGTTATCAATGCACTCCAGAAACCTCCTGGATTGCTTATGCCCTGCTGTGTTGCCCTCTCAGCAGATATCAGGGTGTTTAAATCCCCAGTGAGAATTCAGGCTTGTGAACATGATGCTTATTCCAGTCATGTGAAGACTTCTTCCTGATCTATAGCAGCCACCCACCACAATGTCACCCATATTGGTCTGTCTATTAATCCTGACCCATACCTCCCATTTGTCTCACCATCCATTCCAAGGCAGAGCTTCACGCACTCCTGCTGCTCTGTCACATAAAGGGCATCTCCCTTTCCTTGCCATCCTGGCCTTTCCAAGGAGCCTCCATCCATTCGCTGCATCCACAGCATCCAGTCGTGAGTTATCTCGCTACATCTCCATGATCCAAATGAGGTCATAGCCCTGAGACTTCACACAGACATCTAATTCCTCCTGCTTGTTCCCCATGTCACCTGCAGTTAGCATACAGGCACCTGACTGCTGAGTAAAATAGTATGTCCAATGCCCTCACAAGGCTGTATTAAGGAGGGATATGAAGTCATTTAAGGTACTGAGACAGAAGAAAAAACAAGGATGATGAATTTCCTTTAGCATCACCCTGAAGCTAGAAGACCTTTGGAGATAACAAAGTATACTGGAGATCTCAAATTTTATTGAATTTTGTTTATTCAACTTTCAATGAAAAGGGTTCTTTCCTGTAAGAGACAAGGTAAATCCCCAGAGCTGTTACGTAAGGTTAGCTTCTGCTTGGAAACTTCTGCAGTACTCACCCTGGGCACTGAATCCCAGTTCTGAATTTTCCAGCTTTTATTAACACTTTAAATATTATGGCCCAACCACTTTGCTTTTATTCCAGTTTTAGACTTAATAGTAGTCTTAAAAAAGGGAAGCCAAATGTAACCTCTTACTTCCAACTACGCTTTAAAGCAATTTGATAGAAGATCTTAAACAAGTTACAACTTTCTATTCTAACATGCCACGTGTGAATAAAAGAAAAGAGCCAGGGTGATTTCCTAGCTACCTGCATAAAACATGATTGTGGTTGTCAAGTGTTCCCAAGAGTAAGAATTTATATAGTCAGCCTGGGGGAGGGGAAAAAGGGCATTCTTCTGTACGAGAGGATAACCAGTAATTCTTTTATACACACTAAACTTTAAGGGGTTTTTTTGCGCATTATACATACACCACACTAGCTTGGAATAATTTCTATGCAGCTTTTGCACAGGCTACACAATTGACAGGTCTGGGAAATCATTCCCAATTCTTCATTCCCTGCTGGACTTTGGGACTGCGCAGTCTTATCTTCCACTTCATTGTACGTCATTGTGTTGAGTGAAGAAGCGGGCAACCTAATGGCTTCCCTAATACTCTGGTGCCAAGTAACACATGTATTGTTTCCCCAAACACTGTTTTGGCAGTTGCTTCATGAACATCTGCTGCCCACAGCCAGGAACAACCCAGCTTCCCCTGCAACTGACGATAGCAGCAGGCAGCTTGTGTCTGCACCTTCTTCTGAAAGTTCATCTCCATCTATCAGCTTGAGGTCTATAGCTTAGGGCAGTGAAGAGCAACTACCACAGAAAAGGTGAGAGCAGAGCAGTTGTGGTCAGTGTAGAAGTGTAAAATGAAAAATGATGTTTGAGTGACCTTCTCCAACGCTTCAGTCCATTCTCCTGGAGAGAGTCCAAATTTTCAGAATTCGTGGGAATAGCTGGCATTTCAAAAGGCCTGACAGGAGTTACAAAGTATGTTAAAATTTTTACCTAAGCCTTTCTGTAAAACTGATGAGTTGTGAGAAAAAAAGAAAATGGCAAATGACAGTGGAGGAAAAAAATAAAAAATTTAACTGGACTTCTATTGTAACATAACACAAAAGGCGGCTTGCTTCTCTGAACTCTGGTATAACAATATCAGGAGTGGTATGGAGTTAAAAAGAACAAGAAAATTACATTAAATATAATCTATTCCTATTCTTGCAGTGATAGCTGGCCCCCATCCAAGGCATCCACACAGAGCTACAGAATCCCCTCCTCCTCAGAACCAAAACACACAGTAGGGATATTTGGTGATACAGATGAGAAGTGAGCAAAAGAAGGAAAATAGCTTCAGGTATTACAAATTATTCTCAAAAACATACACCCAGTAGGGATGAGTATGAATCATCAGTCAGAAAGGCACATAAATTATCATCCTCCCTATGCTGGTTTTGTCTCACTTGCTTTTGAATTTGTTGAAGATTTGTTTTGTTTTGTTTCGTTTTAAACACCAGAGCCATAATTTTCTGTATGCTCACTTCTTGGGTTACATTCAGCTTCAGAATTTTCTGAAATACAAGCCATACAAAAGATGTCATTCTTTGTTCACCCTCATAAATCATCATGCAACAAAATCATTGCCCTTACTGCCTGCAGGTGACTGATTGAAAAAAATGAGTTCTGACACTGAAAAGATTATGACAAAGAATAGGGCACTAAAATGTTCTGCTTAAGAAAACAGAGCCTGATGTGGAAAAAGAAAAGGTTATCTTCCTCCCAATTAAATTTTGGGGCACAGAACTCTAGTTCATCAATTTGACGCTGATGCTTCCTGTCAACAATTTCTAAATTTAAGTAGAATTCATCTCTTCTGAGAAGCAGGAATGGAGTTTTACAAAGAAGCTAATATCCAGATGTCTGCACTTTTTACTCTACACCATGTGAAGAGTAGGATGCCATGTCAGAGTGGTAGAGGGTGTTTCACCATCTGCTGTTGGTTCTGCTCTCACCAGGACTGAGTTTCTAGTTACCAGAACCCTACATCTGAAAAGTGCTGAGACATCCTGATAGCTCATTTGTCTTAAGCAATGTGATATTCCACACTCCATCACTTAGACATGATTCACAAAATGCAAGAGTGAGCTCCAAAATGCTGAGTCAGGTGCCTGCAGTCTGTAAGAAAAAGGTATATGGGTTTTATGGTCTTTGCAACAGCCAATCCACTGAGTGGATCAGTCTCTAAACTGTACCATGAACAACGCCAAGTGAGAGGAATGGGGAATTTTGCAGAATTTAGGTTTTGAATGCAGGCATATGATCAGATGTGAAACAGATTCAGAGATGAAAACCATCTTTTTCATTGAAGTACCTAAGTTACACACATACAGACCTATAATGTCTTACTTATAGAATCTACATCTCAATGAGATAGCTAGGCTCCTTTTTTACTCAGAGCAGAGAAATAAACATTCCCAGAAAGATTAATTTGTCTACTTTTAGGTATCTACCTTGGGAGAAAACAAGTCACATCTCTACAGATAGTTACTAGACAGCTATTCAGATATAGAATTCTGTATTCATAAAATCATAGAATGGTTTGCATTGGAAGGGAACTTTAGAGGTCATCCAGTCCAACCCCTCCACAATGAGCAGGGTTATTTTCAATCTGACTTAAACGTTTTAAGGGATGAGGTATCTACAGTCTCTCTGGGCAACATTTCAACAGATGACTCTCCCCGTCCTTGGTTTGTCAGGTTGAGAAGATGACCATGAAACAATTTTCCTGACTTTAGGAACAGATATATTGTTAAAACATTCACCAGGACACTTTAGTTTCATTTTTCTGACAGTCACTAGGGTTCAGGTTTATAACTGCCTACTGGCAGAATCACACAGAATCACAGAATGTTAGAGATTGGAAGGGACCTCTGAAGATCATGGAGTCCAAAGGGAACTTTAACACCTTATCTCTTAATACAAGTGGGTCAATGTTCAGGCAAGTAAGAGAGAGTAACCAAGCTAGTAACCATACTAGTTAACTGCACTCATGGTCATATGGGTTACTGTTAGCATTTCTCTGAGTGAAGCATTTATGATTAAAAAAGAGCAACAAAACTTAACACCAAATCGAGGTCCTCTGTTCCCTTAGCGAAAAACAATGGTGGTGAGCAAGACTTGTAGCATACTCTGGGCCTCTCTGACTCCTGAATTCTTTGCTGCTCCTGAAGAATGAAGAGAGCCTTTCTCATAACCAGATGGCAAACTTCTGCACTGTCTGAGCTGTATACCTCTCAGGCATGCAAACAACTATGTCATCCACCAGAAAATAGGCTTGTCTATCTGCTTTTATATGATTATTTTGAAATGTGGCAATACTGACAGTTAATTTGTTCAGTATAACTAGAAAATGCTTAGAAAGACTGAAGTCTTCAGGGACCTTAGACTGTGACTGCCCAGGAAGCCCAGGCAGGGAATAAGTTCAGAAGTGTTTCAGTTCAGACACAGTAGCAATACTCTTAACTACGCAGAAGAGGAAAACTTTAGCCACAAAAACAATGGAGGATCTATTGCTTTTTAGGCACACAGATGATTGAACAGATTTAACTTGTCAAATTTGTCTATTAAAATTAGACATCTATGTTCTTTCAAAATGTACTTTAGGCAGCTAGGCAATCTTTTCAGATTTTTCTCTTATTGCAATATATGTACTTTGTTGTATTAAATTTCATCTTATTCGCACCGTTCTCGAGGTTATCTAATTTCTCCTGTGTGACATCCTACCTCTCTTCTGTATCGACAGTGCAACCTAATTCCGTATCAGATATCATTAGTTCAATCCTCCTTCTCATGCCAAAATCATTAAAGAAAATACTAAGATCCACTCCAAGGCTGGTTTGTGAAAAAAACGCTTCTAGTAGTTCCCTTCAATACATTACTTTTTTTTTTTCAACATAGCCCATTTTTATCCTCGTTTTAAACAGCTCCCTAACTATCTTAAAAGTTCATACCTCTATCTTATTAATGAGCACTTTCCTATGGGCATCATTTCAGATGTTTTACTCATAAATTAGTTTCAGTGGGATCATTCTCACTTAACTTCAGATGTCTTTACGGTGGTCATCTACAACTGAGCTAGTCACTCCTGGCTAACTTTACAGCTGATGGAGAGAAATAAGCACTTGTAGGTGTGATTCATCTGACTTATTTTAGACATTTACTTTATGATGGCATGAATCATACCCTGAAAGGAACTATTTTTTGACATTTCTAAAAAGGGAGCATGGGGTGACTAGTTTAGAAACAGATGCTTCCAGAGCAGACACATGCATTTAGTCAGATTAATCCCATAATTGATTACCAAACAAATTAGATCTTTCATAAATCTCTGCTTTTTAAAACCTATTATCCGAAAAAAGGATTTCAGTTATTCCATCATAAACTTCCCTTAGCAAAACTTAGTGTGTTTTATACCAGTTTTGTTTACATTCATGTCATAAATTATTCTTTCCACCATAATTTTATCTTAGTGTTGAGGTCATACTAGTGGGTCTGTTGTTGCTCAGTGCTTTCACCCTGAGTAAATCAACCTCGTGTGATTCGCTTCTTTCTACAAAGCAGACATCTCCATTTTTCTGTGCATTCATTCTCATCTTTATTATTTTTTATTT
>JAAGNO010002654.1:0-54277 GCA_033439905.1 Ceryle rudis | reverse complement strand
TCTAATGTTAGTTTTGCCAGCAATGTATTTGAAGAAGCCCTTTCTGCTGTCCTTGACCTCCCTCGCAAGGTTTAATTTCAAGGAGGCCTTAGCTTTCCTAGTTGCCTCCCTACATCCCCTGACACAAACTTATACTCCACCCAAGTGGTCAGCCCCTCCTTCCATGATTTATATACTCTCTTCTTGTACTTGAGTTTGTCCAGCAGTTTCCTGTTGAACCATGCAGGTCTCCTAGCACTCTTTCTTGAGGACGTGTACCATGTGGAAAGTACAGGTAAAGAGCAAAAGTGGTCAGGATCCAGCAACAGTGGACGTTCTGACACATTTGTGTCTATGTGGCACCCTTTCCAGCAGCACCCATATAAGAGAGCTCTACCAACACCCTTACTGTGGCCCTGATAGCAATTACTGCCATGTCAAATATTGCCTAAAGGTAGATGCACATTCAGATAAACATGAAAGGCAGAAGTACTTGTCATAGTCTCCAATTGCTAAGTCTCTCATGCTCTTATTTAAATAAACAATTATATATATGCTTCAGATGCAAATACTTATGAAAATACAATCACATGCCTAATGAGTTGCACAATTACTGGGGTTTATTCACAAAACAAAGGTCATTTTTCTCACTTTTTTTTGCACACTTTATGATACTGTCATGCTATCTGCTACAACCTAGGGAATTAAACACAGCTAGGAAAAACACAGAGAAGAAGAGAATAAAATCAGAAAGAAGAAACAGGCCAGCTGTGAATGTACCTGATGCTCTCAGTGGGGGACAAGGCTGAAAGCTGTTCTACTATGATGGAAACATCAAGCTTTTTATAGGAGCCTGAATGAGTATCAGCTAAGAAGTCTGAGAAAAAGAGCTTGACAGTACCATACAGGTATAGTCAATAATAAGGCGCGTTGCCACCCACATCCACACAGCCAGACAAGCCTTTCATTCATATCCTTTCTGTTACTCCCACTCCAGCCTCACAGGTAGTATTCAAAAAATCTTTTAAGCATCCTGAAGGATAAAAGACTTCATTTAATATGAAGACTCCTACTGTATAAGAACAACACCTACTTAAGAAGTCAAGTTCTGTGTCAAACTGTTGGAAAGTGTATTCTGGTTTCTACCGAGTTCATGAGCAACTTATAGAAGAAAGCCGAAACTTCTTGTAGCCTCCCCGTCAGCTGGAACCTGAAACATGTGAAGTCACCTCACCTAGGGGGTAGATTATTCTTTCTCCCACTATTCTTTCCTCCCCTTTCAGAACTTTATAGAGAAAGGGATTTGAAGTACTAAGACCACAACTAATTGTTTCTCCACTCAATGTTTCATTAATTCTGCAGTTTCTCAAACAGTTCTAAGATGCCTCTCTGTGACTGTTGCTCTTAACTTTCTTAGAGTTATCATCAGGCAGAACTGCCCCAGCTTGTAGTATATTACATTAGAGATTACCCTGGTAAAGTTGGCAAAAGTTGCCCAAAACAATTGCTTCAGTTGCATTCTACATCCCATTTAGAAATATTTACATTGAAGAACAGAGGACTTAGTTGTTGATATATGCTGATGCAGCCCATGTTTGAAAAATTACCTTCACAAACATCAGGTATGTTATTATTAATACATACTAAAATGGTGCAGGCTCTGAAGAACCTATGGCACAAAACTTACTGCATTATTGCTGTACAAATGCAGAATGGAAGCAGTTTTTGTGAAGAGAGGAGAAGCACTATATGATTTACATCTTGAATTTAAAAGGCATTGTCTCACCATGACAACATACAGAAATGTGGCTAGGTGAAACTACTCTGCAGTGGGTGCTAAACCACTTGTTAAGCGTCATTATGAGCAGCTATTAAGGTAAGGTTGTCAGAAAAGACTGACAAATGAAGTTCCAACAGAGTATCATCTTAGTCTCGTTCTATTTATCTTTTCACTCTTGACCAGGCTGATAGAAAATACATTATACTCATCAAATTTCAGATAAAAGTACGCTAAGAGGCACTGAAAGTATTCAGGAGGAAAAAAAAAAAATTCCAGATCTTTGCAAAATGAAGAAATAGTTGGAGAAAAAAGAAAGTATGCTCTTCAGAGACAAATGTAAGGGTCTACATTTAAAAAGAAATAATCAAGTAAACAAATAATGGATGGGAAGCAGTGATGGCAGCTCTTTCAAAAGGACACAAGAGCTGTAACATATCAGAAAAACACATGAATCACCCACAACGTGCTGCTCTGAAAATGGAAAAAAAATCTCACTGGGATGCAGAAACTGTAATACAGCTTAAAATGACATAAAGCAATGGCTCTACTGGGGTATTTTGCCACTGCTACACTTCAAGAAAGAGGTGAATCAGCTGGAGAAAGTCTACAAGGACGATAAGAATATTTTAAGGTATAAAATATTATGTCCTATAGCAAAAGAATGAAACATTTGGCACTACATAGCCCAGCAGGACATTAAAGAGTAGAAGAGGCATAATGATAGTCTTGAAAGATGCAGAAAAGCTTTTTAAAAGTTTTTTCTATGTCATTAGTGAATAAGCTGTGAAATTATGATCTTAAATTGCAGAAAAGAAATATTCAGATAATACTTGAGGAACATCTTCCTAAGAGTTTAGACAATGAAGCAGTGCAATAGATTGCTTGGAAAGATTGTGAAGTCTGCTTCACATCAGAAGGGGAATGCCTAGATTATCTTGATGACTTCAAGCCATGTTTATCAGTAGTCTATAACTATGTTTTTCTTTAAACTATACATACATACTTGCATAGAAGTATACATAAAACAGATAAACAGAACACCTCAAAACTAAAATTAGAAAATTTGGGAAATAAATATACTGTCAAGTACCAATACTTACACTATCATCTTTCAATTCTTAATCTCTTTACAGCCAAAGCCATTTAGAACAGTTAGGAGCAGAGTATGGCCAAAATTAAGGGATTTTCCAAATATGAAACTACCTATTTGGCATAGCTCTCACAGTCTAAAAAACTCCATTAACTTTTATCTGATTAGGACAGCTTCATCTTCATCCAGTAATAAAATTGAAAAAAAAATCCTTCCTTTTTCTTTAAAGAGAAGAAAAATAACAGAAATGATCAAACTCAAATATGTGTAGCTTGTACTTTACATCGCAAATTAAGTGGTACTAATTATACAGTATCTGCCAAACTGCTATGCTCTTGTGATTTTTATAACAATAGATTTCAAGAACCAACAGGACAGGCTGCATAATATCTGCAAGCAAAGTATCAATGAACGTATACAGTAAAATAGTATAATTACACAGAACTTAAGCCCTATTTTTCAACCAGCTTTGCAGGCACCCTTAGACAAACTATTTCACCTGTCTTAGCCAACCTATTTCCATCATTAAAAACATACTGACCTCCTTCATTAAGCACTCTGAGCCTTGTTTAAATCATCTACTAACTTAAGCTTGTCTAAGGCATTGCAAATACTTTTCCCAGGTGACCAGGTAGCACAGTAACTGCCTTCAATGCCACAAATAATTTTGCATGTCAAGATAAGAAGGGTGATTTCAATCTGAGGCATAATTCTTCTGATGGTACTCCTATCTCACGCTCCCCTGCCAAATCATCTCAAGGTAGAGAACTTGCGCGTAGATGTTTTCAGCTTCTGGTGTGAAATCAGATCAAGTTCACCCAGATGTGGCTGTATGCCACTAACTTAGGATCTAAAGGTTGTCTGAAAGATCAGACAGGGTTTATCTTTGAGATCTACTGAAGAGTAAAAATAAAAGCTAGGTACTATTCAAGTGCTATTCAGCTAGCAGTACTAGTACAACTGGCATGCTCTGACTCCCAGAGGAAACAGAACGGAGCTTGGTCAATTTTTTTCTGTCTTTATCACAAGAAAAAAGGACACAAATGTCAATTTTTGTTCAGGCAAGATTTGGTATTGCTGAGTGCTTGTGGTAACAGGGCTCCAAGACTATTTCTTGTAATTCTCTGGCTCATTGCGTATGTATATTCAGCAGCCTGGGAACCAACTGAAGTGATTCCAGCTGCGAAGGCTTTCAATATTCAAAAAAACTTTTTGGATTGCAGTCATTCCATCATTAAACCTTTTTATGACCTTTGAGTTCAGCTGGGGCCAGGATAACAGTCTGGAGCTCAAGCCAGGAAAAGTGAAAAAAAAAAAAAAAAAAAGCTTATCAGAATCAGAGACGTGCATCAGAAAGAATACAGCCTGCAGGTATGCTTTACCATTTGAAGGGACTTCCCTACCTGTACTGAAATGAAAATTTACAACTGCAGGCTCCTGCTGGACCTTGCTCTGTTAAATAAATGTGAGATAACCACAATGTTCTGACAGGGTGACTGCGTATTTTCCATTTGGATATGGATCTTGCCACAGCTGCCCATCCTCTTGTCACCCTTCCTGAATTATTTTCTGTGCTCGTTTCCCCATGGGGATGGCACGACACATTGCAGCGAGCAGAGAATGTATTCTCCTGGTGACTCGGCAGTGGAGTTCACAGAATACCAATTGCACCTGTACTGCAAAATCTGCCTGACTCCCAGTCATTTTTCTGGGAGATGTTCTGACTTACACAGTTTGGATTGACACTGCCACAGATACAACTCATTTTCTCTCTTCTTCTCTTTAGTATCAAGATGATAAAGTAATTTCGGGTGGGGTTTTTCTACATAGAAATTACTACTAAAATTAGAGAAATGGTATGAATTATGTACTCTAAAATGAATCATAAATAAAATACAGGAATTAGTCATCACACTTGCATACTGGTGATAATCAACGGTTGCCTCTTATTAAATAAAGACATTGTTTTAAAGTTATTTAAATCTTGGGATCCCAGGCAATGTAAAAATAGATGATAATTTCATCATTCCAAAGCAAATAGCACAGCTTCTCTTTCTGGCATGTGCTTTACTTGAGCAGAATACTGATTTCACTTGATATCTTTTCAGCACAGACACGAGATATCTGTTCTATTTCATAAACATTTTTAAATGGATACTGAAATGGATTTTACCAATAGGACAGACCTATCTCATTAAAGCCACTGTAGCCCAGCTCTTGCCTGCTTAGTCCCAGATCTTCAAGGTCCATGCATTTAAATCCAGGTGGACACTGGTAACCTTCTTCTAGCTCTCTGGAACAGTGGGTGTCTGGGATAGCTAAGTTATTCCAGGTTACATTTCTGAAAAAAATACAAAATTAAGGTGTTACATAAGCTCAGCCTATAGCAAAACTACTTACTTGAGAGGACTAAAGTGAAAAGTACATCAGCTACCATTTTTGCTACATAGTGTTCTTTGGTATGTGATTTTCATTAATTAAGCACTTACTGTAAAGGGCAAACTAACAGTCTCGTAAGACGTCAGCCTTATGTAATGATAGTACCAATACTAACAGCAGAAGTTTCATACTGATGTCTAGAGACCTCATAAAAAATGGAGACTCTCCAAGACACAGAGCAGTTAACATTCAGCTGCTCCAACTACTCTTTATCACAATTCTGACACTTACTGCTTCAGGCTCCTTTGCAAGTCCTCAGAGTGTGCTCAACTGCAGTCAACACTGTGACTTTGACTTCCACAGACATCACCTGAGCTAGCTTTGACACTCTGTGAAAGGGTCATTGTGGATGACTTGTCAGCCACCTGAGCACCTATACACCTTCTTGTACCTTGGTAAGGCCAGGTTTCCACCACAGATGCATAGTCACAGTCACAGGCAAGAAGTCAAATCATTACATGTTTAGTTCAATTATTATCTAGGTATTGCTGTGATGGAAACAGATCCGATTCACTTGTAGGTCAGTCCAGTAATGATCTGGTAGAACAGGTGAAAAAATTTTAATTGTCTCAAACTAATTTACATTGATAAATATAACACTGAAAAATAGAAAGATCATGAGATAAGGGGCAGTACCACAACACAGTGTGTTGGCCATTTTTTACTGTTGCCAGAGGCTGAGCATCACTTGTCTTCTCAGTTCCTTTAGCACCTGGGCCGCTGAAGAGACTCTGCCACGCTGCACCACAATGGAAATTCAGGTAGGTCCAGCACTAAGGGACATAGAAGCTAAGAGGAGAAGGAGGACAAGCTTGTAGCTCCCTGTCCTGTTAAATCTCTGCCTGGGGTACACACATGTACACGTAAACATGGGTATCCAAGTACTCCCATGCTTTGGTAAGGAGAAGCTCAGGCAGTTGATTCCCCCTAATGATTTACAGCAGCCACTTAGTAATCACAATGCATAGTCCCTTGCCAAAAGCAAACACTGGTCACCCCATTTCCCAAGAAATTGTTTATTTAGAGGTAGCCTTAGCAAACTGGCCCACTATGTCCTGAGCAGATCCCGGTAAGGGTCTACAAAGCAACACAGCACAGTGTTGCAGTGCGGAACTGAGGATTCATGCTATGAATCATCTGGGTAAACCAAAGAGAAGAAAGGTTGCAGTGTAGTATAGTTCCAACCGCCCAGAACAGACACACAGTTAAGCAACATCCTTTTTTCTCCTTGCTTGTATTCTCTCATCCAGCAAATGAAAATCCAGATTTTTGGTTCAGTCCTAGAGCAATTTCACATCAGACTTGAAAAGCTAATCATGGTGAGTCCTGGTTTGAGAAAAAAACAGTCAACAGCATTTCTCCATTAATGTTCAGGTTGATTCTGACTTCCTGGTCACAGCATGGACTTTTGATATAGAAACACCCAAAATGAATTGCTGAAAATTACAAAGGAAAACTCGTAGTATTCACCCCAGTATCCTAAGGCTTCAGACTAGTACCTTAAAATTCATCATTTTAATGAATCTTGCTTGTCCACAGAAAAGGTGAAACTTTTCATCCTGCCCTTTAGCATAATTAGTATCTTGTTTTTCTGAAAATCCCCTTCTTTTAATCTAACTCACAGATGCATTCTGACAACTAAATTGGGTGAACAGGAGCTTTAATTCCTTTATTTTTCTTGCTTTTATGCACTGCATGCAATAGCAAAAGATTAGTGCAAATCTGCCAGTGTGAAACTAAAGCTTTCTAACGAAATCTTTCCTGGGCAATTACAAATGCAGAAAAATAACAGTAGTTGCACCCATCTTGTAGTCATTTCTTCATGATACCAGAGAGCCACACGTCTGCATAGACACAGACACATACAGTCTTAGCAGAAGTTTTAAAGAACACCCTGAAATTTAGCTGTGTGTAACTAGGAGGACAGATACACATGCATACGTGTAAGCATTTCACTTATTGTCAACATAGAATCATAAAGGTTGGAAAAGACCTCTATGATCAACAAGTCCAACCATCTACCCAGTATTATAATGACCACTAAACTGTGTCCTGAAGTGCCATATCTGTATGTTTTTTGAACCCCTCCAGGGATGGTGACTCCACCACCTCTCTGGGCAGCCTATTCCAATGCCTCACCACTCTTTCAGTATAGAAATTTTTCCTAATGTCTAATCTAAACCTTCTCTGGTGCAAATCAAGCCCACCTCCTACCATCCTATCACTAGTTACTTGGAGAACAGACCAACTCCCAACTCACTACAACCTCCTTTCGGGTAGTTGTGGAGAGTGATAAGGCCTCCCCTCCGCTTC
The DNA here is from genome assembly GCA_033439905.1 of Ceryle rudis. NCBI lineage: Eukaryota > Metazoa > Chordata > Aves > Coraciiformes > Cerylidae > Ceryle > Ceryle rudis. The sequence continues at coordinate 46,676 of JAAGNO010002654.1, read as the reverse complement.
CTCTTCTCCAGACTAAACAATCCCAGTTACCTCAACCTCTCATAAGATATGCTCTCCAGACCCCTCACCACCTTTGTTGCCCTTCTCTGCACTCACTCCAGCACTTCAATGTCTTTCTTATAAACATGCTCAGCACACGTCTCTCAATGATTAAAATTTCATCTGGGCACCTTAATTCCTTTATACTAGAATATTTTCATTCATACCCAGTTGAACGCTTCAAGTACGTTAGATGTATGCCATCTAAAAGCCATTATTATATAGAGGATTATCATAAAACAACATTTTCTTAATATTTTCAGAAATGAAAATTAATTCATTGGCTCATGCAGATTCAGAAACCCAGCTACTGGTAGTTAATGAATTTTATATTATGGTTTGCTTTAGAAAAATCCCTCTGATGCAAGAGACGAGCAGTGTGAGGACATATTATTAAAGGTATTGCTGGCTCAATCACTACGATGCAAAGCACTTATTTTAAGTGCTTCATTTAACCCTAGGTTATTTTTATATCACATCAAGCCTCATTCTGAAGAAGAAAAGCTGCCTCCAAGCCCTAAATATGATTTGGGCTAAAAAGGAAGAATCTCTGCTTATAGTACCTGTACCTGTACAGATAGAGGCCTTTTTTTGGACCAGTCTTAATAGTCAGTTTGTGTTCTGCCTCAAGACAGTAAATAAGCATAGACAAGTCTACATGGACTAGATATTATTAGACTTCTAGTCTGTAAGTGGATAGAATATCAACAGATGCTTCAATATAAGGTTATTTAACTTGTTTTACTCTTTCATAGGCCATACTCAACCTGTATCAGAAACGATGTGACCAGCAGGAGTAGGGAGGTGATCTTACCCCTGTACTTGGCACTGGTACAGTGGGACAGACCGCACCTTGAGTACTGTGTCCAGTTCTGGGTACCACAGTGCAAGAAGGACATTGAGGTGCTGGAGTGGGTCTAGAGAAGGGCAACGAAGCTGGTGAGGGTCTGGAAAACATGCTTTATGAGGAGCGGCTGAGGGAACTGGGGTTGTTTAGTCTGGAGAAGAGACCTTATTGCTCTCTACAACTACCTAAAAGGAGGTTGTAGCAAGGCTGGTGTTGGTCTCTTCTCTCAAATTACTAATGATAAAACGAGAGGAAATGGCCTTAAGTTGCATCAGGGGAGGTTTGGATTGGATATTAGGAAGAAATTCTTCACAGAGAGAGCGGTTAGGCACTGGAACAGGCTGCCCAGGGAAGTAGCGGAGTCATCATCCCTGGAGGTGTTTAAAAATCGACCGGACATAGCACTTGAGGCTATGGTCTAATGGATAGAGAGATGTTAGGATGAAGGTTGGACTTGATGATCCTAGAGGTCCTTCCCAACCCTGATGATTCTATGATTCTATCAACTAAATACTGAAATGCTGGTTCAGCACTTAACTAGTTTTAAGCATCTCAAAAGTTCACTTAGGCAACGTGCTTAAATATCTTGATGAATAGGGTGCTTTGATTAAATTACAAATTTTAACAACATGACCAAAGAAGTAATTCAGCCTGACAGACAAACTCTTTCTACCCAGCGTATTCACTGTATAGGGAGTACAAGCATCAACCCAACAGGCAAGCTGAGAAATTAGTTCTGCACAGGAATGCAAAGGATGCAGAAGGAGACAATTGATTCCACGCCATTTGATAAGAATCCTTCAATAATAAGATTGTTGCAAAAGACGTAAGAGTGCTACTCTGCTGTGTTTTTAACTGCCTGAATTATGTTCTAACTACATACATACATATCTACACCACAAGAAGAACCTGAATTGATGTGTCCTGCAAGTACACGTGGCTGTTTTCCCCGGCATCTGTAGCAAAACTGATGTTTCCACCATTATGTGCTCATGTAAGCACAATCTCTTTCTAGCACTATCTCTTTATTAGGGTTGTTCTTCACAGAGAGGTTTTGACTACTTATTATACAATTTACCTGAGGTAGCTCCTAAATTCCTGTATTCTGTTAGCCTGACTTTCTCTGCAAAAGCTAGAAATGGAGAAAAAATGGGATTATTTTATTCTGGTATTCTATTAATTTTCTAAGATATCACCAGAAAACTATTCAAAATTACTAGTCTATTCATCTAGTTTCCAGATCCAGAAAATTACAGAAAAAATTAAGTAGGATATTTTTTGATAAGGTATTAAAGAAAAACGCCATTCCAAATGGTCAATTAGGTAAAGAAGTCAGTAACTAAAAATTAGTTAGCTGGAGCTGAAGCATTTTCTGTATTAGTTGAAAGAACCCTATGTCTGTCTCTGCACCAAAACCAGGCACTGCACAGCTGCTGACTGAAGTACTGCATTGGTAAAAATCCAACAGCAGACGTAAAAAATGGCTGATGGACCACAAAGCAGCAACTGCAGAGCTTTCAGATAGGGAGTAATACAACTGAGATCTCAGAGGACTCGGCACTGGGTTCTGTGCTATTCATTCAGTAGTGACCTGGGGGACTGTGTGAACCCCGCTTCATCAAAATCACACAAAGCAGACGCTGAAGGGTGACAAAACCTTTGAGATAATGTAGTTCTGAAGAGCTTAAAAGTTACTCTCAGTAACTATGATTTAATGTCAAGTAATGAAATCAGAAAGTGATAAAACCTAAGTGCAAAAGGGACACTGTTGTATAGAAAGTACCAATATAGAAATAGGCTTTGATCAGATGACTGATAAGGTACAGATTTATCTTTAAGAGATCAAGAATTCACTCTTCTGCTATACAATTTTAGACATCTCACTCTGAGCATACAACTTCAAAAAAATATTTCCATTCCTATACATTTTTCTAAAAGACACTTCTGTTTTGCCGTCTTGACAGAACACGAGGCAAAAGCACCAAGCTAGTAAGAATGTAGCAATATACCTAAAATAAATCCGGAAGAGAGCACAGAGCTCCACATGGCAGAGAAGTTCCTGAAACTCAGATTAAACTGATTCTGGGCCAGGATCACTCAATAAACATTTTCTGATTAAGTAATACCCTGGTTCTACACTGACTTTAGAGAAGTTGTCTCGTGAGTGTTTTTAATACTAGGTGAATGGTATCTAATGAATTTGTATTTATTATGAAAATCAAGATGATCTATTTCAGTGACACATCTCACTGCACCTTTCTAGACAATTATTATAGCCCATGAAATTTTTTTAAAGCTCTGAATTCTATATTGTATCAACATTTTATGAAATAACATGTAATTTACAAGTTGGATTCATCGTGAGAAAATAAGGTCAGCTGTCACATGCATTCTGATTTTAGCAATGGTTTTGGTGCTTTCTTTTAAGGGTTTCCTTTTTATCTGACTCCTTGTGAAAAATAAAACGGAGAAGGGTTAAAGCTTATTTGTTGCTTGTTGACCATGAAAGCAATCTAAGCACCTAGGCAAATTTCTTTTCATTTGTCCTTTTAGCTGTGCCTTTTAATCCAAAATCTGCAGCTTAATTCTTACTGAGCTAACCCAATGAAGTCCATTGTCTCCAGCGGGAACCTCTGAACATCAAACTGCTATTAACAGATGGTTCCTAGACCTCTTCCTTACACTGCTGCTCTTTTTACAGAAAGACTTAACAACAGCCACTCCTGCACAGTTATTAGAATAATAATATTGCCTTACAACAATTCTAAGAACTTTGTTTCTATCATGAAGTTTTCTATTGTTCATTTTCATAACTATTATCAAATTATGACCTCAGCTTAGCAAGGAAGATAGTAACATATAAATCAGTCATATCACTATTTTGAAAATCTGCAGTAGTAGTTTACCATTATTATCAGGCATATTTTTTTCAAAGTATACTCACTGTCAGCTAACTCTCCTGTCACTGAAGTCAGACATATAAATATATAACCATTAACTTTAGAGAAAGGGAGTCATCCTGTAATTGAGTTCTGTTGACAGATCATTTAGTTTGTGCAGAAAGGGACTGCAATTAAGAGCAATGCTGTTGCAGGTTCTAGATAATCCAGTAACAATATCATCCAAAATCACTAGTGATAGTTAAGGAATTTTCAGAGAGCACTTCTCTGCCTTAAGTTTTTGATATACAGATATACAAACCCAAACTCTTTACCAGTACTTCTCAAAAAGCGGTACAAAAATACAGTATAAAAACACAGCCTCCAGTATAAGACTCACAGTTCCAGCAGCAGATATGTCTAGGCACAATCCTTCCTCAGGTATTTTATAATAGCATTCCCGAGGGTCATTTCGAAATGTTATTTTTTACTTTTTGACAAACTTAGGTCTAAAGTTGCCATGTACCTTACTTACAGAACCAGTTTCCTGGTTTTAATTTGAGAACAAAATCTGTTTTATCTTTTCAACTGTAAGTGTGAAAGCTTCTTCCATATTTAATGTTTCTCATAATTATATCTGTAATTATAACTATAAATCTGGTAACAGATTGTCTCTGATATCTATTTATTATTTTTATCACTTTAAAAGATAAGATAGGGCGTGCTTAAAGGACTCAAGGCTTTAGGAACACTACAAACACAAAGCTTAAGCTTTGGCAACATTCCACATTTTACATTTTAACTTGGCAAACACAGATTTCACTACTCAAGAATTAGTAACGGAGGAGAATATCAGACAGCATCTGCTAGGGATAATTATATTCAATTCAACAGGCCCAAATAACTGAGGGCATCTCTCATCTCTTCTATTAATTTTTAATAAATCTTGAAATAGCAGGGAAATTCTGGAAGAAAGCTAATTTGCCATCAATTTTTAAAGAACCAGCAGCATAACTGGTTAGCCTGACATCAGCCAAGAGAGAAGAAAGAGCAAGCTGACACAAAGCCTAATTGACAAAGAGTAAGGGACATGAATGTAATTAATGTCAAGCAGTATGGATTTAGATAAAGTAATTCTCATCATACTAACATGATTTTGATAAGATTACAGATGTGTCCAATAAAATTGCCTAGCTTAGACTTTGTAAAGCAATTCATTCAATAACACATGACCAATTAAAAAGTTGGCACTACATAACATCAATAAAGCACATGCTAAATGGGCTGAAAACTGATTAACTGACGTGTCAGAAAAATACTTGACAGTGAAATGATCATTGTGATCTACCGTAATCAATGCGGGTGAAACAAGTATCAGATCAAGAATATGGATAGAAACATAAATAACAAAGAGGACAGAGCAGTCTGACAACTTATCAGGACCATTTAGGTACCTGGATCCCACAAAAAAAAAAAGTGCTTTAATAGAGTTAAATGCAAACTTACAGAGGTAGGATCACTGAAAGCAAACTTTATGGCCTATAGAATAAAAGGGATAAAAGAGGATGGAAATACTATATTATAGAATATAGATGCTACATACGAGTTTGAGATGAGGGGATATATAATAGGACACCCACTCATATTTGTCCCAATAATGGCAAGAAAAAGCCAGTGCTTTCCCAGACTGTATGAGAAGAACAATAATGAATTAATGTCCCTCTCTGTATGGCACTCATACAAATTATGATTCATATTACATACAGGGGGTTTGTTAATATTTTTAAATATTTGAAAAATTGAGGAAATCATACAAAAACATAAAAATGAGAACAGTGGAGAACATGTTTTGCAGTAAGAGACTTAAAGAAGTAAATAATGTTAGTTTATTAAAAAGCATATTGAAAGGTGTCTCAATTGTTGCAAGTGGATTCACACAGAGAAAATACTGGGAATTAAGGTTCTGTGTAATCTAGCATAAAAAAGTATAACGAGAATAGAAAGCCAACAGTTGAAGTCAGACAAATTAAGATGAATTAGGAAACAGGTTTTGGTACAAACAAAAAGTTCCCTTACTTATGAATTGTTCCTTCTGCCAACTAATTGAGAATAAATACATATTTATGAGACACACTGGAGTCAAACACATGCTGTAAGGTTTCATGGAGGGGAAACGAAGTCTGACTAGAAGATTCAGTTGTTTCTTTTGACTTTAAATTCAATACACAGATACTGTAATATTTTACTACTGCTAATATATTGCCTTGCTATATATTTGCCCCAAGGTACATAGATGTTTATATCTTACCATTCAGTTCAGATCTTTATTCATTATTTATATGTTCAGTTTCAGGTTTCAGTATTGGGTTTTTTGGACAGTTTTCATAGTCCTCTAGCATCTAAACTTGAGTCTTTGCAGACAGAACTTGGAGATTCTTACCTATTTTTGTCACTTGTTCAAGAAGAAAATTGTTCACATGTTTATTTAGCAAAGTAAGGAAAGTACTTGTCTTAGTCCCTCTCTCCTCCCACCTATATTCAGTAATAAGGCATGATTAAATTAGACTGCCTATTACATGAGGCAGTAATATTCAGTAAAGTTTGATTTATTTGATTGAAGTTTTTTTTAATTTCATATGTGACCTAAGTGAGGGTCTACAGCTTCTGTTGTGCCATCTCTTCTACTCACTGCACAGGAATTTTGAAGAGATTCAAATTAAATCACCAACCATATCTTACACTACAGGATGCCAAAATTCAAAGACACAGAATCTCTTAGTTGAATCAACAGAAGGAGCTGCACAATAAAAGGCTGCAGCTCTGCTGTCCTGACTTATCCCACCTCATTTTAGGCAATGAATATATATAGAGAAAAATATATCTCCAGAGCTTGGGAGGGTCAGTGGGTTCAGCCACACTCTAGAAGCACCTTTATCTCTCTGCTAGCCAGAGGGAATTCAAAGCATTTAGGTTTCTAACAGAGGTGATAACATCAAAAACCAGACGACTGTACTCATGCAAGATTGCTTATGTTATGCAAAGCCAATGCTGTCATTGCCCAAATGAAAACAGGCACAAGACAGGGTAATACTCAGAATCATAAAAGAATATTGCCCTGAATCCAAGTCTGAACAACAGGCAAGACAAGTTCCTTCCTAAAGTTTGTGTTGCAAAGTGTGAACACCATACAGAGGATGCCTTCATCAAATGTGTTTGCACAGGCCAGTCACTAATGTAACATCTGAAGTGGCAGGACATGTGACTGTCAGCATAGAGTCATACAGCAAACATAGCAAAAGAGAAGGGGCTGCTATCACTGAGTAGCTGAGAACATTTCAGCATCATTCAGCTAGCTCTAAATTGAAGCTAGTATTTGATGACTACTCTGTCTGACTGGCTTGTTCCATTTGGTGGAACTGGCCATTCCACCAAAGCTTTCACTTTATCTATATACAAGGTGGACAGGAAGACTTACTGCCAAAACTGGCTCACTGTTTTATCTGGTGAAAGGCCTTCACTGACAGGGCATTACAGACAACAGTATCGTTAAAACATGAAGCTGCAGACCTCAAGTAATGTCAATTAATTTTGTCAATAAGGAATGCGAAATATTGCTGGGTCTCCAAGAAACCCAAGTGTAAAAGCCAGCCTTCAAGCCTACAAGCTACACCCAGCTCAAGAGAGAAAACTAAATGAGTCATTGACAGTCTGTAACCAAAGCTTTTTCTTCAAGGGGGCTGAAAAGCCCTTCTCGTTAACCTGACAGGTATGATTGTAGTTTTAATACTGCCTTTAGCCAACGGCCATGACAATCACGAGGAGAGGCAGCATTCAAGATGAAGCTGTAACAGGTAATAACTCTTCTTCCTGATACATTGGCAGGAGCCCCATATAAGGAGAGAGCGTGAGGAGGCTGAGCCTTTATTTGAAGTGATCCAGGAGGACAGGGATGAAGACAAGGAGCTGGAGGGGAGAGGGTGAGCAATAAATTATGAATCTGTGAAGGGAACTGGTAGAATATGGCATCAATGAGTCCAGCAGAGCCAGCTACAACAGGGACAAAAGAGTACCCAGTATTTTAGGCACAGGAAAAGAGAGAATGTGGTGCACTTTTGTTGAATATAAACAATGTGGTTCACTAATTATAAGGGCAGCTGACAAGCCTGTTCTATGCTAAGGTGATAGGGAATGATGCTGGATTTGGGGGCTTTTCTGGAATCTATCTTATATGAGAGAGGACAGGGGACTGAGAGGCTGACTAGGTAAGGGGCTGGAAAAGCAGTGGGGGAAGGAGATTGAGTGTAAAGTTTTGAGTAGAAACATATTTTACATAACTGCAAAACAAAAAAGAGTAATACTGCTCACAGTAAGAAGCATGGTTTGGTGACACAATTGGATATGTCATGTGGGATAGGACAAAAACGAAGTTGGAAAATTCAAGAACACACTCTCCCCCCAGCTCCAAAGTTTATACACAAAAACAAGACACAGCAAGCCACTCTCTCCTCTGCCCTAACACACAGTAGTTCCACTTCTGCATCCAATCCTCCCCACTTTGAAAGTGGCCACTTTTAAAAGAGATGTAGCAGGTCTTCAGATGCTGAGGATAATCACAGGTATCAGAGGTATCACAGGGCGTTAGGGGTTGGAAGGGACCTTGGAGATCTTTGAGTCCAACCCCCCTGCCAGAGCAGGACCATACAATCTAGCACAGGTCACAGAGGAACGCGGTTTTGAAAATCCCCAGAGAAGGAGACTCTACAGCCTTTCTGGGGAGCCTGTTCCAGTGCTCTGTGACCCTTGCAGTAAAGAAGTTCTTCCTCATGTTAACGTGGAACCTCTTGTGCTCCAGCACAGGATACTTGGCTTTTGTTATGTCAAGAAGGACCACACAGAATCACAGAAAAGTAAGGCTTGATATAAACCCTCAACAGGACATTAAATATAGTTCCCTAGCCCAGGCTATTTCTACCTTTCCCAAGAGACGTTCTCACAGTCTGTTTTAAACATCCCCAGTAGGGAAACTCAGAACCTCTATAAGGAATGGATTCCAGTGCAGCCTTATTCCTACCATTACAAAATATTTCCTGGTATCCTATCTAACCTGAAATTTTCTTCCTGAAATTTAACAGAAGTACTTTTTATCATAATAGTAGCGCAGGAAGAGAGACCAGATTCCTTTTCTCTGTGCAACAGGTTTTTTTCCACTCAAAAACTTCTGTGTCCACTACTTCTTTCCAGTTGAGCTAAAAAATTGCCAAATGTTTCTTATCAGCTCTGCTTTAGATCTAAGCTCATTCCCTTTTCATCTCCTTTAGACTCACTACAAATGATGCCTATATGTTGTCTGATAAAATTTATACATATTTGGAAGAGCAATATTCTATGCATCTCTGTTCCTCCATTATGCTCCCAAACCACTTTATGCAGAACTACCTCCTAAACAGTCATTCACAAGGCTGTATTTGTACAGCTCAGCTTTACTAAGTGCAGTATACTGTCCCTACTGAATTCCACCCAACTTTTTCAGAGCATGTCTTCAATTTGCCAAGATAATTTTCATTCTAATCTTGCCTTACAGAATGGCTGCAGTCCCTCCCAATCTCATGTCATCCACAATGCAGTATGTATATTCTATCTGCCATCAACCAGGATGTTAATGAAACCTCTGAATAGCACGTGACAGACTTACGTGGATCTCTGCTACTTCAATTCTGACAAGCCATTAATATCAACTCATCGAGTATGTTTTCCAAGCAGTTTTTTATCTATTCTATGATTATTTTCACCTTAACCATGTTTCTCCCGCCAGCTTACAAAAATGTCCTGTGAGACTGTTACAAAGCCTTCCTAAAATAAAGACATGACATCCACTTTTCTCTCCAATTCACATGGCTGTTACCCTGCCATAGATAATTATATTGGTTTGACATGGTTTAGTCTTGACAAATCCGTATTAGCTGCTACTCACTTCCTCTATCTTCCAGCTGCTTACAAATTTTTGCTTGTTTATTCACTGCAGAATTCTTTCAGGGATAGAAGATAAGTTTACCAGTATTACATCCATAATTCCCTGCCTTTTCTTGCCTTGTATCCTTTTTCAACTTCTGCCGTTTTCTGGTCTCCCAGTTCCTCATCCACCCACCACAAGTTCTCTCAGAAATAATGAAATAGCTGAGATGATAGATTTGGTCTGCTCACAAGTATCTCAGGATGAATATTCCAGGATTTCCCAGGCCTTTTAAAATTGCAAAGGATTCCATGGACAGGAATCAAATGTAGACATGTTCAGCTTACAGAAAGCAGTACAAAACTGGCAACAGTCACCTGTTTTTCAAAACAATGTATGAGATCAGATCACTCCCAGAAATGGAAAAGTTCAGTACTCACAAGGCCTCAGTTCTGTACAGTGAATATAAGGCAAAAATCTTGTGGATGAATATAAAACTTTCCCTACAGCAAAGAGGAGATGTGGTAGCTATGTTATTAAAATTCTTGCATTTATAGTCAGCCAATTTCACAGTGATCTATAAAGTCAACTCTAGTTTACTCAAAGGGTCTTAACAGCCAGAGGAAAGAAATCCCATAAAGGCTGAATGGCTGAGCAGAAGTTCAGCAAACTCTGATGTCTGCAGTGGGAAAAAAAGAATTGTGTAAACCTGAATGGCTCCAAATCTAAATACATATAAGAACTTGTCATTACTGAGCCACAGTATCTGAGGCTGTTGGGTTCCCATTTTGGTTCCCATCACTCTATCCTAGATCTTCATTAAAAGGTCACCTTCTTGCTCAAAATGGAGTTGAACAAACAAAACCACTGGAAAGCCTGTGTGAAACAAATCAACAGTCTAAGTTATTTGGATAACCTGTCTGCACAGCAATTATAGACAAAATAATTGCTGATATATCACACACTGAGATATCACACACCTTTTGAAAATGAGAAGAGTTCCTCTCCTGAAGACCACTTCCCTTGGGTACCAGTACTAGCCATCACCACAGTACTCTCTTCCACCATTTTGACAGGACCCCATTTGGACTGAATTACTTCTCTTTTAGACTGATAATGTATTTTTCTTGATTTTGGTTAGGCTGTAAACAACACCAGGCCTGGAAAAGTAAGATGTCCTCCACTTCTCTTCTCCCAGAAGAGTTTATACTAGAGACACAGCACCATTAAGAGAGATGATAAATAAATCCCAAAGGCAATATTAAAGCGGTGCTGGTTGTTCAACTAGCATCAATAAATTAATGTGCCCTGTTAAAGAAGTCCTGTTACATTGATTTTTCAAGCCTGGTCTTTGATTTCTTCCCTTCTTCAGAAATCCAATTACTCATTCTTATTTTCCCACTGCTGATTTAGGACAGTATCTCAAATCGCTTTTGTTCTTTTTAATCATATTTATTTCTTCTATTAGATATTGTGGTGAACTTTCAGCTCCAGAGTCTTTGAAGCTGTTTCCTGACATTTTCGAGGCCTATCCATAGCCTGATGGAAAGATGACCAAGAACCTCTTAGATCTTTCTATTACTCAGTAATTATTTTTCTTATCTATTTTCCTGCGCAGTTCCTACTTTAAACAAGAAACTTTGCAAAGAAGGATTTTAAACTGACTGCCATGGTGACAAGGCAAACAGGCCTACAGAAATACTCACTCTATACCCTACTGAAAGCATGCAAAAAAGGCCCCTAAAGAATGACTTTGGGAGAAGAAATAGTTCTAAGTACTACATTTTATGGCAGTTAGCCATATTAGCCTTTCTTTTGGTGAGGCTTCCTTTCCCATAGCTCCAGTGCAGACTGAGAATTACAAAGGAAAATTTACTGTTGTGGAATAAATATAATCTAATCATGTGGTATGAAAATATTTTTGTGTAGTCAAACATGTCTTGGTAATAAAGAAAACACTCAGTAGCTAGTGTTTGAGAATATATAAAATACTCTACCAGAGGAGTGGTTTGGAAATAACTTCTCTCTCCCATCCTTGTGGAAGTATATTTGTATACTGTAGGTGCCCAAAAGTAAATTACAGTAGATTCAGGAATACAACCTACTTTCACCATATTTGCTCAATTCTTTAATATTAATCTCAAATATAACAAAACAACCTGCCAAACTGCTTATGTATGGATTTATCTAGATAATTGGATTATATACACATTACACTCCCAAGTATACTGTGAGTCTTTCAAACAACTAAAGAAGATCCTTACAAAGGATATCCACGTAAAATACCACTTATTCACAGAAAAAAATATATACCTGTTGGAGTAATCATCAGGGTAAAGCTGTGACAGAATAGTTGTAAAAAGATAAGTAATAATCAGAAGAGAATAGTGAGGGAGAAAATTGTCTAGGAAGAAGACAGGAGGAAAAAAAGTCTTGCAAAATAAAGATTATGAGGGAAAAACGGTTTATCATCAAACAACAAAAAAACCCCACCCTTTTCAATCTTTGGAAGGAAGTAATATTTTGCTGATTTCCCAGGGAGAATTAAATTCTCAGACTGCAGTTAGCTCACTTCAGTATTTCTGTTTGTCAGAGTTAGCATTAGAAAATGGCTGAGGAGGTGGAGAGACATGAGGTCAGGCAGCGTGGGTGGCAAGAAGGATGGAAAGATAAAAGAACTTGCAGCAGTCAAAATGGCAGTGAGTGTCTGATGAGGCTGACACATCTTTTCAAATGAAAAAGAATAGCAAGATTTTGAGACACCATTTTCAAAAGACACTTGCCTCCCTTATAATTCAGAAGGCAACAGACTTAAAAAGAGTGAGTTCTAAAATTTCTGAAATAGACGAAGCCTTGACCTCAATAATTAGATTTTACCCTTACAGTTTGCCATAGAATTCTGCATAATAGGAGGCAAATCACCTAAAATTAAAGTTCTCACAGGTGGCCTCTAATTGAATGCTTTTCATTTTCTACTCTTGTCTTGGGAGCCGGGATTGGGTTTGCAGAAATACGGAGTATTTACAGCCGTGCCTCATCAAAGACTCTGAAGTTACTCAAGGCCAAATACAGCCAACTTTGGCCACTCTCCATCACCCGGAACAGAACCACCTGAGACAGACAGGCTGACCGACAGACAGACATACTCAACTTCTGAGAGGAATGTTTAATTGCAAAGTTGAGAAACTGAATCTCAAAAACAAAAGTAAACTCTGTGTAGGCAATTTTTGTGCTTTTGTCCTCTACTACATCTCAACTACTAAACTCTCTTGGATTCAGAAGTGGCCTTCTTTCTAACTACCTTTTGGACCAATCTCTGCCTCTCAATTGTCCACTTTTGGCACCAGAACTGTTATTTATATTTATTTTCCTAGGCCAGGTTGGTTTATCTTACAAACTCTCCAGCCAGCCCTGGGAAGGTCAGCCCTGAGCTAGGTGAAGAAGCCACGGCTTCTGCACTGCATTCCTCAAAAATTAAAGAAGGATCAGATATGTATAACCGTCCACAAGGTCTAACAATGGATGTTACAGACAAGAAGAGGAAATAAGTGTTTGAATCAGAGAAGGAATGAGCAGTATGCAGAAGTAAAAGGTGTAAGTCCACATGTCAAGCAACAGTGAACAAAATACATTGTTTTTGGGTAAGCCCCGTTCTTCAGAATAAATGAGGCAGCACTTCTAGGGAAAAAGTGGTTTTCAATGTCATTGTAGTCCTTATATACAACCATGGAAGCCATTTAAAGCTACTAGTCTGATCTGGAGACGGCAGAAGTGATTAACTACTTTCTGAGGGTGACTATCCTAGGTACCTAAGAAGTAATTTAAACTATATTTCTAATTTTTTAAACAATGATTTATATATATATTTGATGATACTGAAAGAAAAATGAGTTAAGGCTAGATATTCAACTTTTGAGTCTAAAGTTTCCTTAATTCTGCACTTTTTCAACTTTAAGCCACTCTAGACAGGTTTTCATTTTTAATTTATGTCCTGGATATTTGACCCTTTTAACCTTTTCTTGTAATTCATCCTTTCAAGAACCTACATTTAAGGTGTTTCCATAAACTTTCATTTTTCTTTTTTAAAGAATGTATTATTCAGAGAGCTACCCAACACATGCAGAAGAAATTTTTATGGGCAACCTTAGCCATTTAACTTTGCATATTGCAAACATTATTATTTCCCACTTCACATCTTTTTCTGCTCAATTCAGGGAAAAGCAGTTATATGATTCCCTGTCTTTCTTGTGTTGTCTATTCCACTTCTTGTTTTTCGAACCAACATAAGTACATTACAGAATCACAGATCTCATTACCACAAACAAATTTTTCACTCTTTTTTTTTCCCATGTCTATGGAAAACTGTAAAAAAATCTGTGCTAGAAAGATTTTCTCTCAAAAAAGAGACAAAGTCAGAATAAAATACCACATTTCCAGTCTAGGTGAAGATCAGCCCCATATTTTACTACTTCATTAAATAAATAAGTATCCAAAAAGTGTTTTTGTTTTGGTTTGGTTTTTTTTTTTCATTTAACAAAATACCACATAATATCTACATATTCTCAAATAATTTTGTAACCTTTTTTGCCACTTTTAACAACCTTATTTTATATTTGCTAGCTTATAGGCCATAGTTTATAAAAATCTTTAACACAAAGTTTTGCAATAATCAGACTTTTTATTCAGTTCAGTAGCAGGTTAAGCAGTGTTTTGCTTTCTTATAATGTCTATTTATTTTTATGTTCTGACAAATTCAATACAGGAATAAAAGGATTCAATTTTGACTAAAGCAAAGGCTACAACTCCTGAGCCAACATTTCTCCATCCAAAGAAACAGGGACAAAACAAAGAAATAGTTGTAATAGACTCTCACAATATAATAGTGATTGAGCATCCAGTCAAGCCCTCAATTCAGTAGGACGTGTACATGTATACTTATCGGTGATTTTATGAGCCATCCCAGTGACAAGAGGCTATACTGTACTTTGATTTCATCTTGTGTTTAAGTATGAACCAAAAATGTGATGTATACTTGATCACCAGTCTAAAACATTAATCACAAGTATTTCCCAAAGGTTGGGTAAAAGGGCTCTTTAAATCTGAGCATTAGGTCCTAGTGACCTCTTAATCCAGAAAGGGCATGAGATTCTAGGAGTAGTTCTGCTCTTTACTTTAGCTTTGGCCCCATACCCAGATGTCTTGGGAAAAGATAGGACAATACAGAGAAAGCTGATGAATTATCAGTGACCTGAATCAGCCACAAATGACAATGCTCCTCTTAAAAGCCTCCTCTGCTCTCCTGCTCTCTCACCCCCACACACACATACACAGTCAATCTCCCTGTAACTCAGACTGCAGCCAAATGCTACCATTTGTAATCTCTCTGTCGCAGTTAAAATTTGCATTTTTCATAATTCCTAGATATTTTTGTTTCCTCAATTTATCTTGGTGTATTTTGATGGGCTACTTTTAATCTATTAAGTCAATTTTACACCCACTGATGCTACCTACAGTTAATTATACATATACAATGACAGGACAGCCCCACGTCTGCCTGCACAGGCCTACTCACCCTGGCTGCGTGTCGTCAGTCACGCAATGGTACGTGAAAGTTCCAAACATCTGCACTCCCAGGATCCCATACAGGAGAAGAAAAAACAGGAGGAAAATTGAAACACTCCAGATTTGTTCTCCAGAACGCCTGGCAAAAAGACAAATATGACAGTGAATGTACAGGTGATGTGAAGCCTCTGCTGAAAATGAAAAATACGCTCCCAGAATGGAAAATATGCTCACACAAAGAAAACAGTATTTCATTGTCTTTGCTTAGCCGGTTGTTTATCACCCAATGGCCCCCCTCGCTCCACTCCAGAAAGGGGAATTGGGAGAAGGAAAGGAGACCCACAGGTTGAAATGCTAACAGTTTTAATAAAATAAAATAATAATAAAACCCTCTAATACTAATATAAAGTACACAAAGTTATATTCAGCCTATGTAGTGGTCACGAGCTGCATGCTCCCAGCAGAGAATGCTGGATGTCAAACACCGCAAGCACCACGGCTCTAAAGCAAGTGAGACGGTCGCAGCAAACAGGAGCGTTGGCCTTGGGAGCAGAATGATGGGCATGACCCTCCAGGGATGGCAGCCAGCAGGAGGAGAGTCTATCCCTAGTAAACTTGCTAACTTACAGTGAGCATGATGTTTATGGTATGGAATGGGTCAGCTGCCCTGGCTTTCACTCCTCCTAGCTTGAGCACCTGGCTAACTCAAGACTGCTAAAGACCTGCATACCATGGCTAGCCACGAATGAAAACAAAGTGTCTTATCAACTTTGTTTCACCAAATCAGGTGCTGCACTCTTCTCAAAACTGCAAATTTCCTGAATAGAAAATTGATTCTATGATTCTATCCCAGGACAAAACCAGGACATTCATCCTGCAGAAAATCTGTCCTTAAAACTGCACTGCTCCATGCAGAGACAGAAAAGGGAGCCATGATTTTGTTCTAAATCTGTTAAATTAGGGCGGTTAAACCAGTTGTAAACTACGAAGTGTGGAATAAAGAAAACACAAATAAAATACATAAAGTATACCTTTTGTAAAATAATATCTAATGACTTAGACAAGATATGATGAGTAAGTAAAGCTGATACCAAACAAAGACCAAAAAACTCTTTCCCATTACCATCACATAGCTTTTGCCATTCATTACATGCTGTACCAAACATGCAAGCATCTCTGTAGATAGATCAGTACATGTACACTCATAACTGTAATGGTTAGGGCATGTGCTCATGTACTTTTATTTATGAATGTTACCCTACTAAGAGTGTTCACCTTGATTATTAAGTGCCCATATTAACGGAACAGAATTTACTGACACTGGCTGAAAACTGCTAGCTACGTTTACTGGCAAATGCTTTAAGATTTATTTAAATATTTTATATTTTTCATATTTTCTAGGAAACTTGATGATTCCTTAAATAGGGAAAATAGCAAGAATATTTTGGCCAGAACTAAAATGCCCATTAATAAAATGCCCATTAAGGATGAAGGGTCATTTTCTGAGCTGTGTAGTCAGTCTTCTAAGACAAACCTGAAATTTTCTACATTGTTCTTCAGATAACAGCCTTACTTACTTCAAGATATTTGTTATCCTAGTCCTTGGCAGCTCAAAACGAAAATAGATCCGGAATGCTCGAATCATAATGAGTGGTCGTGGAATCCGCAACATGCCCCAAGGTGACATCTGGTCAACTATTTCAGCTATTTCAAAGACCTACAAACAAAAGAATCAGGTTTTTTTTTCTTGATGACACTGTCCTGCTCTTGTATTCCTTTACAGAACTTTAAAAAATATGAATAGTATGCATGATTTTTATTTTAATTTTCCATCTTCTCTTGGTTTATTTTATGATTCATTTTAACTATGTTTTTTTAAAAAAAGAAGTCTTAGTAAATCCTTTAATCCATTTCTAAGTTACCTTAATGAAATTCCAAAAATATACTCTGCCTATGTTCACAATGCTTCTGTCTCAAACAACACAAGACTGTGCAAGCTTGTGTCAGCTGCCTGCTTCTGCACTTGTCCTAGCTCACAAATCTCTCACAACTTTGTTAAAAGTGAATAATTTACATTTCCAAATATGAAAATCAGTATCTGTTAATGTTACACACCACTAAGGATTTTACTATGATATAAAAGTACATATACATAGATTGCCTTGTGAGTTGCAATATGCTTATAAATTCTCAGTCTAATTCCAAGTGCACAACAAAACTCTACATGTTCTTCTCCTAGACTTCATCACTTAAGACACAAATTTCAACCGAGCCACAGAACAGGGAACCATTTCCTTAATACATCAACAGGTTAGGCACTCTATAAAGACTAGTCTAATGACTGGGTGAAAATGTTTTAATCCTCATCTCTCGCTTTCTGAGAGTAATCGCTTAGTTTAATATTTGCTTAAAGTACTAAATAAATGGAGGGGGAAGATGGCAAGTGGGTAATCCATGGTGTTTACCTGTAAGTAATCAACTTTCACTCTACATGTGTACACAAGGTACCAAAACTTCCCCCATGTATAAAGAAGAAAATTACAATGTGCCTTAACTTTGTCAGAAGTGGGTAAGTTATGCCTAACAGCAATCACTGTAGAACTTTCACAAACCTTACTGCAGGCCCAGTATCACAGTCTTCAATCTGTTCTTGCCCAAAAAACTGGTTATGGTTAAGGACTGATTGACTTGCAGGACACAATCAGATCTGTGCCTTAACACTCTACACTGTTTTGCAACGTCTGCGCTCCCTTCTTTAAGAAAATTTATCAAATTGTTTCCAAATGTATTTATTATTTTTTTCCCTTGTGCTTTAACTTGAATTTTGGGAAAGATTTTGTTATCTGTGGGTGATATTACATGAAACCCCTCCACTCACCATGTCAATACAGTATGGCAAACATCTACCATCAGAATCTTCTCCCTTTAGTTGCCTCAGCTAGTCACCATGGCATCCTACCAGACTCAATGGAAAAATGAGCACATCTGTCGTATGAAGAAAGAGATAAATGGCTCTCTGAAGATACTTCTCTCTCCTTCTGACTACTCAGAGGGTTTATGGAAACAAGCTTCAGCTTAATTAATGTAGATACACTGCAGTGTGCAATTAGGAAGCTATTGAATTTGGCACAGCTTTTTAAAAACACCTTGACCCATATACAGCTGTATTTCCACAACTCATTATTAATTTGGTTCTGCCATATTTTTCACAATTAAGGAACTATTCATTGAAAAAGGTAAGAGAAATAATTACCTGCAAAACCAATGACACCCAAAGACAAAAGACCATGAATCCATCAAACACACACCAACGATCTTTTACATAGGAAGTATCACCCTACAAAATAAGAGAAAAGCTAAAAGTTTAGTTGTTGGTAGTTTACTGTCAGGATTTACAAATATCATAACCAAAAGTTCTCTGAAGAAGGAAAAGTCTTCTCTGTAACACTTTTAAAAATGCCACTTTTGAAAGACTCCAAAAGCCTAGTATTTGGACTAGAATACGCTGGAAACACACAAACACATCTCCTGGGACAATAACTGATAGCTTCATTCTTGCGCCGTATTGCTCCTCAGCTTGCCTCAAAAAGTACTTTTAAAGAAAACTATTATTTACACCTTGATGTAAATCAAAAACCACACAAAAATGAACAAATCACTTTTCCACTCTTGCCATTAAAAAATACTCGCATGGGAAAGTAATTGTAAAACGATAGCAATCTAGTATTGTGCTATTCA
The DNA here is from genome assembly GCA_033439905.1 of Ceryle rudis. Classification (NCBI taxonomy): domain Eukaryota; kingdom Metazoa; phylum Chordata; class Aves; order Coraciiformes; family Cerylidae; genus Ceryle; species Ceryle rudis. The sequence continues at coordinate 27,661 of JAAGNO010002654.1, read as the reverse complement.
GTTACTTCAGTACTGTTCAACAGCTTCAATTAGTTCAATAATTACATTCATTTTTTCCTCAGTTTGCAATCATTTTTCATGCTCAAGAAGTCTTGCTGTTTCAAAACCACTAGACAGTAACCACCACCTGATCAGTGCAGGCTTTCACATTTCTCTGGATGTTTCCTGAGCAATTCTTTACTATATCAAAATGACCGTTCTTTATATTTCATTAATAATATGTATGGTGACCTTTTCAACATCGGTATTTTGGCACTCCATTACTTGTCTAGCACAAGAATTCTGAGCATACCTTCACAGTACTGAATAAAATAAATTTGGAAAAGAAAACTGAGCTCTGGATCCTTGATGGCCCATATGCCTTCCTACCTGTCCTCTGGCTGTGCTATACACTTCTTCAACTAGTTTTCTCAAGTAACACTTGAGCATGGTTTTGGTGATTGTGCAACCCTGAGATCACTCCTAAAAGGCAGCATGGAGAAGCCTGCAACCGAGATCAGTTTCCTCTATACTACACTACCCTGAGCGACTGCTCCAGTTTGCATGCTTAGATATTCTCATGTCTCACACTATTCCCAATGACATGCAACACAGGTCCCCCACTGCAAGCTATAAAACCTCCTTTGGTGCACTGCTGATATCTCACACTTCAACCACTGAACTAAAAAAAATCCATGTTAGGTAGATTATGGTTGACAGATAAGTTTCCTGTACCACATGGAGCATGGATGAAGTTGGGGATCAATGCATATAGATAGATGCAGCTTGTTAAAAGGGAGACAAGACTAGACCTAGGGAAAGGGGATATCCCAGTTCCATGTAAAAACATACGCAGAGGCATTCGCAGTGCATCTCGGGGCACATCAACACCCCTTTCCAAGGGAGGTTTCTCCCAGTGGATTGAACATACACTCCCCTGCCTTATACAGTCTCTGGTTCCTTTTGTCTATTGTTCCAGATACAAATTACAGTGTTTGACATTAACTTTTCATAGTTATAACTGGGGAAAAATATTATTGTCACGTCTCAAGAATCTTGAAGACATTGCTGGACTTTGGCCTGTTATGTGATTCCTGGTATGATACACATTGTTTCTTATCTCAGTGGTAGCTATTTCAGGCAACCTCTATTTGTTTTTAAATATCTCAGCATTTTCATCGATTGTAAAAGCACAGACAAGGTGTTTTGTTTCAATATAATATTTTCAATGACATACACTATCCTAAAAATGATTTATCATTCCTTGCAGTAGGTGACAAGAAGATATACTCTGTTAATAGAGACAAAATATATATATTTTTTTACAAAAAAGGCTTTATTTCAGTTGAAGAAATTCTTCAGAGCAGAAGTGAACAAAGGATGTAAGGAAAATACAGTAAGTGATTTTCAAATCAGAAATAAAGGACAGAGAAGGTTATTTTCAGATGGAGGATTTCCTAACACATGAACGTTAAAGCTCTCAATTCAAGCATGAAGAGGTGGAAGACTGCAAATCAGGCAAGCACAGAATAGGAACTTTTGCATCATGTTTTAACCTGTGCTTCCTGAAAAAAGTAGACTTAGTTCCCTAAGTAAAGTCTGAGCTAATCAGTAACTCTTCACTCCGTGCTGAACAAACTCTGCTGTTTAGTGGTTATGTTCAGTAATTGTGAAGCAGATGCATATTTGCCTGTGGAGATCAGCTACCAACACCCTAAACCTCTCTCTCTTCCCTCCTTTTCCTCTTAGTGAACAATCTTCGGTGAGATTTGCATCAACATGCAACTTCAGTCTTCAACTGCAGCTCTGAACAAAGATGCTGATTGGTCTTTCTCTCCCTGAAGAACTCTGAAACTTACTTTTCTTCTCTTAAGCACCCTTTGTCTAAAGCAAAAAAGTTTTTCCCGAGTTGCAGTGTACAGATCTGACCATGAACTTGTGCAGGAGTTCCTGTATCCACCCTCCTCTAAATAACCCGTTAAGTACTCACTAAAAGCCAAATCTTTTTTTAGAAATTGCTTTTTCTCTCCACAATACGAGTGGAAAGATTGAAGCAGCTCTGCTCTTTTCTCCTTACAAAGGAAAACGCCATGACCCTTTCCAGTCTTCTCACCAGTCAGGCTGCTCCACCACCTCATTTCTTATTATCACATCAGGCCAGCTTCCACTGCTATATCCTCCCTGTCAGGGAGGCTTTCACTGGATCACACATGGAAACTTAGGGCACCTGAAATCCACCTGTACAGACTACTTATTTGGAGGGAGGTTCTGGCTCTTTCTGCTTTGCATGTAAGGAGGCTTTAGGCTAAATCCTTTTCATGTTTGTCATTCGGCTGGCAGTGGACGGGTTGGGAAATCGTTCATGCTTTTATACCGTGTATTGGCATATGGGATGTTACTTGCTGTTGGAAGCATTTTTAAGGCAGGACCACATCCTGCTTAATGCAGAAATCAGAATATACTTTTTTGTATGAATCTTGGTAATTGACTTTTAATGCTACTTCCATGAAAAATCTAATTCTGAATAAACATAGGCTAGCACTCACATATTAATAGCAACGAACAGCGAGTTTAATTCACGTTTGAAAAAAGCCTTGGACTGAATTCCACACTCATGGTCGATGGCAGCCTGTTCTCAGACTTGGAAAGGAAGACAGATAGATGAAATCTAAATACATCTGGTGACATCTTACCTAAAATAGCTGAAGTATTGCAACGTGTTATTCCCTTAACCTTCTTTCATCATGTCTGCTGAAATTTGAGAATTAGTATTGAGGTTTGGTTTAGTATTTTTTTTGTGAATGCACTACCCCAGACCACTAAGATTATGGTTTATAAATCTTTGAAATGTGGTATTAACATTTGCAAAAGATGAAGGATTAGCACTGTAGACCAGAAACCTCAGGCTTAGACTAATCCAAACCTCTTAAAGTCATAAAAGTCACTGACTCCCTGCTGCCTACAGTGGATTCTTTAATATGCACAGCAAGTCCTGAAAGCTTCTCTGAGCAACATGGCTTAACATTAGTCTATCTAGACAAGAAAATAATTTGCTTCTAACACAACAGTGGATGCCAGTCAACTTACACAGTCCATGACTGCAAGCTTGGGATAGCCCTTGGAAGGCTTTTGCACAGTAAATCATACCCACAATTAATGCCTCTCCCAGGCAAACTAAGGGGTGCCACTCAAATTCAGTGGACTAAGCTAACTAACTGCTATTAAACACAAAGCATTTTAACATACAGAAAAATTCTGAAGTCCAAAGCAGCAGTTCAGCCTAGCTGTTAGATGGATCAATCTTTTCTTTTTTAATTAGAGGCCTATTCATTATTTTGTAATATCCTTCCTACTCTCTCCAAACAGTTTCTGTGAAGAATGAAGTTTCCACGAAGAATGAAGTTTCTATGAAGATATGCTTCTGTCTTTTCTCTCACTGCTTATTTATGGCAGGTCAGCATCACTGTTAGGCTAGTACACAACCACAGAAATGGCTTTTTTTGTAAACCACACATGTGGAATGGATCAAAAGTCTGCCCCTCCCTTAGAGATGTGAATCTGAATTAATCTGGAATTTGTCATCCCAAAAGAACAAAGTTGACATAAAGGTCTCTAATTAAAATATTCTCTGCCCTATAGAACTTAATTTTCTATGGCAATGTTGCCATAATTAAGGAAGAATACCGCAAGTTCAGCATAAGAACTTAGTGTTTCTTTACCTATTCAAAAATAGGACCAACAAATAAATCTCCACCCTTCTCCCTACATTCTCCTTATCTCACCAGTTTTTGCCTAGTTTAGCACCATTACATTAACTGAATAAAATGTATTAGCTCATTTCTTCATTTTTCATTTCCATGTGCAATATCAATACCCCACTAGCAGCACTGAAATGACAGAAGACAGACTTTCTCAGGTGTAACCAGCACATTAAAGATAAAACAATTGCCAGCATTAGATGCCCTATACAGTCATTATACAAGTTCACATTAAAAAAAAATTTAGAAGACCTAACTTATTGGAAATGTGAGCCAATAGAAAATACAGACAGACTCACAGACAGAATCAGTAACACCTGAGGTAGTCACCCCATGAGAGCCATTACAGTTTAACACCAGAAAACTAGTGAGATTGGAATTTTTTTTTTATTAAACGTTTATTGCAATATCGAACTTGCTGAAAACAAAATGCTCTAGAAAATGATCATCTGAATTGCAAAAAGCAATCTGCTAGAAGACTGATTATGTCTGCTAATTTTGTTAAGCCATTTCAGTATCCTATGGGCAAGGTAAAGAGCTTAGCTACATGGTAGCACAGTCACCTCCTAGGTAATTTCTGTCCTGCTTATGTCGTAACATCTCAGGAACACCTCAGTTTGAGGAGCAAATCCCTGCAAGGGAAAAGCCTCCTCTGCCTTCCTGCTTGCCTTCAGGAATTTCTTCCTCTCTCATCCCTGACTACAACCTGTGAATCCCTCCCTCCTGCCTCTTTCCAGCTGCTTCTGTGGGAAAGCTAAATAAAAGAAGTGATAAGACATTTTCTCTGAGGAATCAGATTTATCATCCTCTACTCTGGAAAGGGGCCCTGTAGTCTTGGGTCAGTTATTAGGAGAACCTTAGTCCCTCACTATTCCTCACAGTCTCTTACAAACAGGCTAGCTGAAAGATAACAGAAACGTGAAGAGACCAGCAAGCTCAGTAAAAAACAACTACTCTGCTATTCCATCGCGTTCACTGGATCCTGCATGTGGTGGTGGTGGTGGTAAACAGAGCACATCAACAACTCTAGCAAATTCTTCAGAACACCCTGTGGACTACTTTGCGTAGCACTACAAATAAGAATTAAGGGGTGGATGCTGACATTCACTGGCATTTTAGGAGCAGCATAAAAGCACAGGAGGAAACAGAAGGAATAGAGGGAATCAGAATTCAGGAGTACTGGTTTTCACTCCTCTGGTATGCACATTATAATGCAAAAAGAGCAAGTTAGAAGAGAGGGCACAGCTGAGTTAGGGAAACAAGACTCACCCATTCCCTTACTCCACTCAAACACCACAGGGCGCGAAGGTGAGAGTGGGACGGAAAATTAAATCAGAGCTCAAGGGAGCACTCTGCCTAACCTGATGATGCAGGAAACAAAGGAAAGTGGAGACTGCTTCAATAAAACCATGTTAATAACTAAAGAAAAAATGGTGTATTTTAAAACGGGTGGTGACCTCCAAGTCAGCTGTCTGCAACAGTGATAATACTGCTTCAAAATGAACCAACTTTTTTTTTTAAAAAAAAAAAATAAAAACAAATAAGGGGGGCATGACATAGTTTCTCATTTCTGTATGTCTTCTTTTTCTCATGAAGTGTCTTCATACACAGTGAGGGAACTTACTTAAAAGATATTAATGTAACAGCAATTGATTTGTAACAGGCAATGGAATTAGGATTGCTGTGTGAAGCTTAACTCTAAATGCTTATAGTGGGTGTAATATCTCTTTATCATCACTGAGTTAAACAAGTTCAATTTGTAACTACTCATGTATTGTACTGTACTGCTCCATCATCAGATGCTTCCAAGTAACACATTACATAGTGCATAATTTCTCTTTGTCATAACAGGTAATGTAATATTTACAGTAATCTTCCAGTCCATGCTAGAAAAACGTTAGAAGTATCACTTGATGTTATGGCACACAAAACAAAGTTAACCTGTTTGCAATTTAAAAAAATGAAACACAGCTCTTGCTTCTCTTTTGGATTAGAGGGTGATTCCACGCACATTACAATTCCAACCTCTTCTTATAGGAAAAAAAAAAAGTTATAATCACTACTATAATCACTACTTCTACTTCATTTGCAATAATTACAAAAAAAAAAAAAAAGTTAATTTTAGGAATTACCAACGAAGATGTAAGGCTATTTCATTCATTAAAGAACAGTCTCACATGTAATTTTACTAGCTTTTTGTTCATTTGTGTTATTAACTTCACCAAACTTAGTATTTAATGTTTCATATTGTAATGAGAGGTTTTTAAACTACAGTATCACCATCTTATTTGCTGTTTCTAACAGAAAGAAAAAAAAAACCAAACACCAAAGAGTCTTTAAAGGAAGAAAGAATCCCAACAATGAAACAAGAATCAAGACTTTCGAATTGGTAAACAAGGACCATTTTACTCGCTAAAAATCCTGTAACAGTGTTTGCTGTAAATTAAGGGGGGGAACTGGGAGGAGTTTAAACGTGGTGGTTTAAACATGAAACCATTACACAACATTCCTTTCTTCAAGTACAAAAACTATTATGGGGAAAAACAACTTCCAGAAAACGATGGAAAGGAATGTCTCAGAACACCCTCCCCTATCAGCCAAATCACCGTAGAGCATCTCAGTTCTCTTCAGGATCAAGTAATTCAGACTGTCCAGTATTCAGAGCTGCCAGGCACAGCCTTCATATACAGTCAAGAGGACAGCTGCTAATACCTTCTTATCAATACCCGACGGTAGGTACAGCTACAGAACACGTGGGAAAGGGAGCTTCGCTGGTGTATGACATTGCCGCTTCCTTGATACACTATTTCACTGCTCCCGTTGGGTGCCAGCATGCCCTGCAGAGAGATTTTATGGGTTACTACACTGAAAGCCTGAACTTCATTTCCCTCTCCATCTGCTCACTAACCAGCTGTATTCAGTGCCGTCAGTACTGCCTTGCTACCTGACTCGGCTCCCTTGGATGTCTTAAGGGTTCAGCCAATGTAAAACTGGCTGGTCAGGAAAAGGATTAATAGGATCTCCCTACCTGGAAGAGCATTCACTGTTTACAAGAAGTGCACAGGAAAAAAATCTTCACCATAAGAACAATTAAACGTTGGAAAACATTTCCCCGAGAAGGGCTAGCATCTCCCTTGATGGAAATTTTCAAGATTCAGCTTGGTAGGACCCTGGATAACCAAATTAAGGCACTGCTTTGAGTTGTGGTTGGTCCAGATCACCTAGGTGCCTTCCAAGCAAGACTTTTTTTCTAGTTGTGTGCATTTAAGACAATCTCCTCAAGATGACAGTTCCTTGGGGTAGACTCCAGTTCTACATCTAGTTCCACATGCATGCACATCTGCTCATGTTTGGAAGTACTCGCAGCTTTGAGAAGGTGATGGGTGTTGATCACTGCTGTGCTTCATCCAGCAGTATTCTGCCCTTCCCCAGCCTCAGTGTTTGTGGTGGGATGCAATGGGTGGATTAGGATTCAAATGTTTCAAAGTGAAAACTTTCACTGCAAAGCATGAAATATTGCCTGGAGATTGAATAGGGAGATTTGACAGGAAAGCAGTCTCCTCTAATATGACAAAACTCAGACTTATAATCATTCACAGCTCTCCTTTGACAGAAAAAAACCCCACAATGACAAAAGCTGGAATAGATAAGAAGGAGGCACTTTTCAGAAAGAGGATTTTTTTATTTGACAATCAGCATTATTAAAAGTTGAAGAATCTACTTTTTTACTACAGAGACCAGGAAAGGTTTATTGAAACAGCAATCTTAGTATAGCCGTAAGAAAGCAGTATTTATATTTGTGGTGGAGAACACAATACTCTGAAATGAAATTTTACATTGAACTTACTGCCTTAAAAATCCCACACAAATGTCATCATTTTCATTAAAATACAGCTGCACAGAAATGTTTTTATTCCCTTCCACAGGGATTTGGATGTCATTAAGATTTTTTCTTCTTGATGTCTTCTTTTATTCTCTCAAATTAAAGAGAGAAGACAACATGGGCATAAAATAAAATAAAAATATACCGTTTAATTATAGTGGACTTCCTCGAAAATGCAAGTTTCAACAAAGAAAGGTACATCAGGGATGAAGTTCCTTCTCCTTCTACCTGAATACATAACATGTTACCCAATATGTTGACTCACTGTTATTCCAGCACATGTGTCATTTCACCTTGACATGAAGCAAAATATTAAAAACATCTTTCAAAAATGGTTGCTTTCATGCAGAAAAACAGTAAAATGATCCTTCAGATTGGTATTAGGGAAAAAAAACCCACATTACTGAAAAGTGTCGTTCATCTAATTGGTCTGTACATTGAAAGAACAACTTCTAAATCTATTATGAAAGTCAGTAAGTTGTACATTATTTCTTCGTACCTTAACGGTTAAATTTTGATCGCAGACACATACTCCAATCCACGCCTCAGAAGAATTTCCTGTTAAAAATTTCTATGACCCATTGATTGGTCAGAAAAATCACCATTTTTATTTTAGAAATACTGCCTATGTAAGTTCACCAACTAATTTAAACGCCTTTGATTTTCTAATATTCTAATGCAAAAATGGTGCAAAAAGCCCCACTGTGTAATATGAGTCATTACTTTCCTGTAATAAACACTCCAACAAAACCAGGCTCAAGTAACCATAGAAACAAGTGCGTATATTCTAGTGCCATGGTCTCTAACCTTCCCCGGCCCACAGGCAGTAACACCCAACTAGCAGCACGCTGCAGGCAACTTTGTATTTGTTTTCTTCCTGATAATCACTTTTAATTTTTTTTTTTTTTTTTTTAATTTCCTGTGACTGGAAACAGCATCAGAACATTTCACTAGCAACATGATCGCAGTAGGCTGAGAACAGATGTCCCTGCACTGGACATATGCACTTAGCAGAACAGCAAGAAACACAGGAAAAAGGTGAGACAAAAGAATCAACTCCTGTAGACTGAGTATCTTATTCAAATAATGGACAGCAATATTGTTTGATATGAAATAATATTTAAAACTAACAATCACGGCTACCAACACCAAAATGCTCCAGTACTCTTCAAGTTAAATTTTAAGACAATTAATATACTTTTTGCCAACACAGAACAGTATGGGACCTACACTGCATGTCTAGGCTTCCAGAGCATTATACACTGTATAGAATTCTCATTTTTTAATATAGGTATATAAAATAATTTGTCACAAGGACAAATAATTTTCACTTTATAATCCCACAAAGTCGAGTCAAAAGGGAAACTAAAATCTTAAATGAACTGGGTCTTTTTTCGTGTTTGCTCTATGAGCTTTTTACTACCACAGGTAAGTCGTTTTCTGGTTTTTCCCTCCATCTAATTATATCCTGTTTAATCAAAGCATCTCATAATTTTCTCATCCTTGCCACTGATTCCACTGGTTATAACCCTGCCCTCCAGTTGAGGTTCTCAGTTCTGTTTGCACATGCTGAGACTGAGCTTTCACCCCCAGACATCATGAGCACATCAGAGCATGCTGACACAGGATGACAGGAGACACATTCTGCCTTACTACTTAACCTTTGAAAACAACACATCTTCCTGATCCTTAACTCATTTATATGCCATGGGGTATACAGCATATCTGAAGTCACAGAGCACATTAAATTCAGAATCTCCATCTTCCATTTTGTCTGTAATGCAGCAGAAAATCCCTTGACAAAGTTACTAAAAAGCTGGTGAGCCAGCTGATAGTTTCACCTCAATTCGATTAATATTTCCATCATTTATCAAAAGGATTAAATTAATTCTGTAATTTCTCCATTGTTGTTAGATGAAGATGGAGTGTTTAATATTAAAAGTACCAAAAAGGTGGTAAACCAGATACTTGTAATAAGGTACAGTAAACAACAGTTCTGTAATCCACACCTCAAGTCACACTTTTGAATTAGGGTGATTATGAAGAAATTCACTTAAGCATAAGTGAGTTAAATGCCAAAAGTGTTAAAGAAGAAGGCGGAATCTAGTTGTCTGTAAACTTTCTGCAGTGCCCACTCTTGGCCACAGTCTATAATAAGAGTTAGAGTAATCTCTGACTGTGAAACACCTAAAGGCCACGTGTCAGCCTAGGTACTTTAAGATTCCTTTTCAGTCAATGGAGAAAAACAGGCCAGAACAATTACCTTTTGGAAGAGCCTCCTTTAGACACAAACAACTAAATATAGACAATTGCCGACACTCAAATTAGCACTGATGAATCCTACTAAAAGTGTTTCAAATATAAGCCCAAAAAAACTATTTTGTGCAAGCAAAGATAAAAAAGCATCAGAATATGCAAATGGGCATCAGCTGCTACTGGAAACAGTTGCCGACCCCAGTTTAGATAATGGTAAGCAGAGTATTTCATTACAGCATAAAAAGAGCATCTCCACCTCATGCTGCTTGCACTACAGGCAGAAAATTCCTTACTTTGGCAGAAAGTCAAGCTCACACGGCTCAGGGATAGGGCTCTATTCTGCTCCAGCCTCAATTCTCTCCTCTTGAGCAGACAGACAACAACTAGAGCAACCCAAGCGCATACCAGAAAAAGGTCAAGGAAAATGTGCATAGGGCTAACGCTGCCTGGGAACACCCAACATGCTGAAAGTCACTGATTTCAGCTAATTAAGTAATCTGGCCTTTAGTTCTAGACAGCAGGAAAGGAAATGGCTCCCACTGCTCTGTGACTCTGTTGGTAGAAGATGTTTTGTTTCAGGTCCTGTGTGAATTCATCAATAACAGTGAAAAGCTAATGGTGCAACTGTTCACTTCAGCCCCTTGCAGGAGTACTGTACTCAGTGAATAGTGCTCTGTGCTATTGAAAAAAAGTCTAACAAATCCACTTGCAACTACTTCAGTTAGCACAAAAGTTTTGCTGTGAATGCAATTGATTTAACAATGGGGGAAATGTCAAGGACCATTACTTCTGACTTTGTATAATCTCCTTTGTTAGCTGACTTATGTCACAACTGCACAGTGAGAAGAAAGACATTTCTATTAAATTCAATGTGCTACTTGTGCTATACAAAAAAATGTCTAATTTTCAGCATGACTATACTAAAATAACTGTCAGCTAGGCTTTTTTAACAGACATGAGGGGAAACTCTCCCAGTTTTTATTTTACACTGTTAGTCTTTTAACAGAGAAATGGAATAAACCATGTCTCCTTTTCACAACATAATTTCAGTGTAGCTTTTCTAATACCATCATGACTGTGATTAGAAGCCACGGTGAGGATGTGGTATAATGAAGATAATTTCACATTCTCACAGTGTGCATGGAGTGACACAATATTCATTCACCCCTCATTCCCTAAAGACTGAATTTTCACCTGAGACATCTGTTACTTGGTTCCTTTTTGTCGTAGTGGATGTGAATACGTTCGTATCATGGATACAGTTTCCTGAAAGTTTCTCAGATTTTGGCACATTTTCCTCTTTGGTTATTTTATTACATATAATGCCACCAGTGCAATTGTGTTTAATACAAGCAATTTACCTGGAATAATTCTCTGTCTCCTTATTCCATCTCCTAACACTAAGGTTGCAAGTAAAACTTCTAATAGAGGTAAAATACTTCTAAAGTAAGGTATCCTTGCCTTACTTATACTGATGTGAGATGACCTTCAGAAGACACCTTATTAGAAAGCAGAAAGCAGTTTTTGCATCACACAGATTAAAAGAAATACAAAGTCTTTCTGTCACAAGTAAGGCTCCCTACTTTCTTTCATCAGTCTGATGCTCATCTAATATCATAACTGTTTTAGGCTTGAGAGTTATCTTTCATTTCTCTATTCCACCCCACCTCCACTTTTCAAATGAGGAGATCATTTGGGAAACTTTCTTTGAATCAATGAATAGACCTATGTCAAGCACGTACAGTCATGTTTGTGACATATGAGTGCTCAGGTGAATGTGAGCTTTAATTCTGAGGGCCTGTGAGTCATGTCAGTTAGGTTCTAAGTTGGTGGTTTCAGAAGACTGCCAATCAATTATTAAGTTACATGGTAGACGTAAACTGCATGTAATTGGGAGATCAGTTTAAATCTTTTTCAAGATACAGTGAAGGAGATTGATCTACTTAATACTTCCTTGAAGCAGCTGAATATAGATGAGCTCTTTCTGACCAAGAAGCCTGAGACACGAAAGAAATCAGACCCAAAGAGTCACTGAACTCTATTTACATTCTGGGAAATAAAGATTAAGTAAACAAATCCAGGATCAATTGAAGAAAGTGAATTTTTAACTGAAGAGAACATGAAAATAGCAATGTCAAATTGACTTCAGTAACTGCAGTAATCATTGCACTAAATATATTATACATTGGTACATGGTATGGTACTGTAGTGGCCAAACTTGCATTTATTTCTTAGAAGGCTGTAATTTCATTCAGAAGACCAAAGTATATTATGGTTGCACACCACGTTAAAACTTTTAGATTCTTTATACAAATATAAATCACCAGTAGCAGATGGTAAAATAAAGATAAATTCCAGGTCAACGCGGAGGTTCCAGTTTTATGATCCCAATGAATCCAAGTTAGTCACTTACCTAGACTTTGTCTATGTCTGCACATCTTCATACATCAGGTATTATGGGTAATCACCTTATTATAGGTTTCCTGATAAATTCCAAGTAACACAGAGCATTTCTGACTTAATAAAACATTATGTACAGAATAAAAAAGTGATTGTTAAAGAAATATATGCATTCTGTGAGAGGCTAGTTGATAACAAACCCATCACTGTTTGTTGTACCAACATAAAACAAAACCCTGACTTCTACAAATCAGTGATACCATGTTGTGCTGTTCAGCCACCCTGGTACCAGTGGAGTTTTGTGTGTCAGGATGCTATGATTCAGCCTGTATCTGTTGCGGAGACATACCTAAGTATAGCTGGGAAAAACATTACACCATGAAGATGCTCTAAGTTAATGCATTTCCAACTTATATGACAGAATAAAAAATAAACTTTATTTTAAAGTTATCACTTGAAACTCCCCTGAATTACTCACTGAGCTGAATGAATGATGAGATTAGACATTACATTAGGACTGGGAGACTTTTAAATCCCTGACAGTGATGGCTACTGTTCATGCTCTATTGTTAAAAATAATTAAAAACAAAAGTTTGATTTCGTTCAATCAAAATATTCCTATTCCTAAAATCCACACTACTCTGATGTCATTAAATCTCATGAAAAGTTTGTGTCACCACACAGCCTTTCCCCACATACATGTTTTCATGTTCTAACATGTCAAAGTAGAGACCACTTTATTTACCTTCCATCTTATTATTACCTTCCATCACCCCTGAAGTAGACCCGTACTTTATATTTAATGTTTCTAGGTCTAAGAACTAATATGCATGTGGTAACACAAAAAGAACCTCATTCACCATTTTATTAAAATGGCCTTTTATATTTTACATGCTCCACAGCTTTTTTTAATGTGTAGAATGTCTGTGATATTTACCATTAATCTTTTTGATTTTTTTTCAATTACTTTTAAAGAGATCTCAATTTTTCATTTCCAAAACATTAAGTCTTTTTAACATGTGTCTGTAACACAATTTAATAGAAATTTGCTAACATGCTTCATATCCTATTCCCACGAAAATATTGATGTAGCTATGTCACATCATCCATTATTCCATGTGATATTCAGAGAACAGAATTTGCAATGCTCTGCAATCATTGAAATGTGGGATCTGCAGAGAAAGGTTGCAGAAAAAAATATTTAACTATGAAAACTTGCATATCTAGGAATGAAATACCTTTTAAAATAATATTAAAATATTGCTGTAGTTATTACAGCATATTTTCATGATTGAAATCCATATTCAAATTATTTGCTCATTACACATAAAGCAAAATAGTAAGACATGGTAGTTTCTCTTAGAACTACTTGAAAATTTATTTGATGAAGTAATGAACACCTAACTTTTAATGTCATCAAGCTATTAACTTGAAGGCCAGGTACTATTCAAGAAAGTTATTCTCTAGTCAGTGGTATTTACTGACTTCATCTATTTGAAATAGACTTAATACTGTGTACACAGGAATTTCCTGATCTACTCTATCATTTCACAGTGAGCTCTATCTCAGGCCATCGTTCTTCAGTTTAGAACATAATTTAGAATACAAACATAAAAATATGTTCTAAGAAACAAGCTGACTTAGTCTAATTACCCCTCTGTAACACATATAAAACATTGTACATACATTTTATACAATGCGGCCAGCAAATGCTAGGCAGGCTGTCCTATAATTTTGTATTTAAAAAGAAATTATAGCTTGTATTTAGATTTTCAAAAAAGTGTTTCAAGGTAAAGCCAGACGTATTTAGCATTAGTTCACTTGTTCATGACAAGTAACAATAGCCTGAAATACCAAAACTATAATATGATTATCATATCACAAGCCTTTCAGTACTTTCTTTCCAGGTAGCGCCTATATGCTGAATATAATCCGTTACACTGCACATTTATACACATTTCAGTTCTTCCAGAGGAGATAATCTATCCTAACACCTATTAGAAGCAAACGGTGTATGACAGCAATAACAAGGAATAACAATACAGTGTTTGGAAAACAAAAGGACCTCAGATCCTGTACGAGATATATTCTGTCATATTCTTGTTTAATATTTTATTTTGTGCTCATTATCTAAACATGTCAGTATCTATTTTCTTTTTAGGTGGTGGATATCTGTGTGAGCAGTGCCCTTGCAATTGAAAGACTCCTCTGTATCAATTGTCTTCACAAATGGAACAAGCAATAACCATCACTCACAAGGCACAGGCAACCAGATTTTGAAGGGCAGCATTTGTTCAGAACGAAATATGAGTAAGAAAATACACGATTACACAGCAACATTTCAGTTTAACTTTCCTTCTGGGGTAACAAAATACTTGGATGGATATATGGCTTTATTTTGTCACTTAGTTTATTCAGGGAAAACAGAGAATTTCACAGACAAAAGGCTAGGACTTTCAGAAACTATCTTCCTTTTCTAAAAACCCCTGGGAAGCAAAGGAAGTAAATTTCTCCTTTGTCTTCAGAAGGTGTTCATTAGACACGAGTTAACATTTTCAAGATCTTCTTAGCTCAGCTATACTTACATTGTTATTAATTGGGACTCAAGTGGACAGTGTCTACATTCTCCATAAATTGGGTTTCTCGCTGGACTAAAATTTTGCATTCATCATGGCTCAGAAGTTTATTAGCATCTAAATTCCTAAGGCCTTTTCAGAAATACTGATCTGTGGTAAAGTTCAGTTGAACCACATAGCAATCAAAGATAAGTTCATTCAGTGAGAAGTGGCTCTGGGTTTTTCTAGTTCAGAGAAAAGAAGTCTGAAGGGCAACCTCATTTCTCTCTACAGCTTCCTGAGGAGGGGAGTGAAAAGTGAAGTGCTGAGGTATCCAGTGACAAGGTGCATGGGAATGGCTCAGGGGAGGTATAGACTGGAATTAGGAAGCATTTCTTTACTGAGAGGGTGGCCAAACACTGGAACAGACTTCCTAGAGAGGTGGTCAAGCCTCAAGCCTATCAGTGTTTTAGGAGGCATTTGGACAATGACCTTAATAACACACTTTAACTTTTGGTCAGCCCTGAATTGGTCGAACAGTTAGACTAGATGATCATTGTAGGTCCCTTCTATTCTGTTCTATTCTATTCTATTCTATTCTATTCTATTCTATTCTATTTATCCACAAACCCACAAATTTAAACAACCCAGTGAAAGATGTTAGAAAATGCAGCAACTTATTATTCCTAGCCCTTAGGTGTCAACTCTGAGTACAGCCGGTATTTCTATACACAAATGTAAGTCAAGCTTTGTACAAAGTGACACTGTTGGTCACCCTTCCCTCTCTCTGCATTAATATCTACATGTCCATTCCTCTGTAAAGTCTATACTGGTTGTAATAGTAACTGGTTACTCGCATGCTGCTCAGCTGTGCATGATGATCCCTAATTCCCCCTTCATGATTCAGTGTCTTCCTCTTCACCTGTTTAATGGACGTGTCTGAATAAGAGAGTGCAGGTAGCAGCCACAAATAGCATTTCACAAAGAATTACACTGGTCTCATGCAACAGCTGAAGATTTTTCTCAGAATCATCTTATTTGGGTAAACTTAAAAAAATATTAATATTAATGATATTTCATTAAATCTGATGACATAATAGCTTCATTTGGCAGTTAAGAAAAGATGCTATCTGCAAATGCAGAACAAATTGAAGAGCTAAGTACAACGCTCCGGAGTCACCACACCTTTCAGGAGTGAAAAGGAAGGATAACACACTGATTATCTATTCTGTGCAAGAGTGACTTAATTGTACTGTCAGAAAGACCTGCAGATGGATTTTCTCTATATAAGGTGAATTTGTTTATTTTTACAGAAGAATGGAAACAACCAGTAAAATAATGCTACAAAATAACGATTAGTAAAAAATTCAGTAGTCTCACAATCTCCAATATCATATCTACTAAAATTAGTCTAGTAACAACACTAAACATACGATAACAGAAGCATATGTTTACCAACATGCATTATATTAAGGAAAAAATCAGTAATGCAAGAGAACTTTCTCATTTACCTCACAGTAGGACATATGTTCTTATTTAAATAAAGTAACCACACAACAACACATCCAGCCTTCTGAAATGAAAATCAAAGTTCTAAGTCCATATATGCATCTCTAGACATTTACAAAATATTCTTGCTAATGTTTATGTAGCTTATTTTTTCCTTTCATTCTTCATATTAGTGCAATTAAAGTATCTATTTCTTGGTAGGAAACTATTATCATAAATGTTGGTATTTTGGGGAGATAAAATAGGCAGTAAAGCTGCATCTTTGTCAATCTGTCTTTTCCGTTTATACACCATGGTGTTGCCTGCAGTTAGAAAGGACAGCAACAAGAGCTGAGAAATTAAAAAACAAAGATCAAATGACACCAGCATATATTCAGATCACTTTCTTATGCACATGTAGAATACTGCTTAAATGCTTACCTTAACTATCCCACGGATATGCATTTTTGCTATCATCTCTGCAGTGTAAAGAAACATCAACAGAGTATCAAGAGCAAACGTCACATATTGGAGAGGAGGATAATGCTCAAATGTCTTCGGAGTGTTCATACAAACAGAAATAACACTGATGATGGCACATATTCGTAGTAAAGAGTGTACCCACTGAAAAAAAAAAAAAAACCAAACCACCAAACAAGACATTGTGAGATTGCTCTGAAGTTCACAAAAAGCTCAAATATTTAGCCTCCATAACTTGTGCCGGCACTTTTTGCAAACACACTTTTGCATTTTTCTTTTTCATCATGATCCACATATTAAAAGTCTTCATCCAGAACTCCTGACTTTGTCTTATGCATATATATATACATATATACGTGTATATATATACAAATATAATTTTGCTCGTATGTGAGGTTATATAATTCAGAAACCAAGAATTAAGAGCCAGGAAACAGAATTAGGAGTCCATCATTTCTACTTTGTGGCTTTTGTAATGCCTTATCTTTTAAAATGACAGCTTGTCATGTTTCTGTGCAGACAGGAAGTGGAATTAGCTGATGTCATAAACGGTGAATATATTAAATGAAAATATCTGTGGAAAATTTTAGTTCCACATTTAGATGAACTGATTCCAAAAATTAAGTGAGAGGCACAGGGATTAAAAGCATCCTTTCATTTATTAAAAGAATAAATATAAAGACTTTGTCACAGAAAGCTACTACTTAACATCAGGATTCACTTTTGTTCCAAATGAGTTTTGCTGCCATAAGAGAAGAGTTCATTTCTATGACTACCTACATCTTAGTCCCCCTACAATTATTATTAATAACGCTGATACTCAGTGCCAGTCACACTGAGAGGTCTAACAAAAAAGCAGAATGCATCTATACAGGGGTTTTAAGGTTGGATTTTTTTTTTCTTTTACATCAAACACACCATTGAAAAATCTTGAAGCTAGACAAGCGTAATGAGTCAGAGTTGGCAAGATCGTATCAAAACAAGAAGGGGAAAAAAAAAAAAAAGACACTTCAGAAAGGAAAAAAAATCTCAAAACAAACCCCACTGAACTAAAGTGTATTTCTAAAAATTTTTCATCTGAGGAAAAGTTCTACAGTCATTTACAACACCATTTAACCATTTACTGTGTGCTGAGAAACAAAGGTAAATAACCCAGCATGTATTTCTGCAATGACATCTTGAGCTTATTACAGCAGTCAGTACAAACATTCTACTTAAGATTGTTTAGCATGAATTAATATAGGGGCGTTGTGTTGTAAATGATACAGGTGTTAAAACTCAGCAGCAAGTCTGAGGGGATCTGGTATCCATACAACAAATGAAACGACAGTTCCATTAAATTAATGTAATGCCAATAACATGTATTATTTAAGAATAATTAACTTCCTGTTTTTAAAAAAGTAAAAAATTATACATTAAAAGAAATGCGAAAATGGCTTCTCTGCAAAAACATGAATCATTCAAAATATAGGAATCCCGGATGCACACCAACTGCTGAATAAATGTAATCATAATAATCGTATTTATATGGTAAGGGCATTTTCTTAATACAGCACATTCTATTAATAACTCGAAACCCAATTAAGCTTTCCTCTGTTTCAAGTTGGCAGACACTTTTACATCTATCTTTTTCATAGGGCAGGTTGTAGCTTAAATGATACCAGAAAAATGTGAGCTGTACTTCAAAACAATCAGCCAAAATACAGTTTTATTTTCATAAGTGATGTAAAAGGACTGATTTGAAAGTCAAAAGTGTCAACTGTTGGCTACCACTTTAGTAACAACATGCTTCTTTTAACATAAACTTAATTTCTAATTTCAATAAACATGTTAAGAACCAAAGACATTGAAAGGATAGCTGTTTAAAAAAAAAAAAAGTAGATGAACTGATGGCAAACACGGCTTGATCATCCCCCATCAGTATGCAACAACCACAAGAAACCTTTTTATTTAGCTTGTGACTTTTTGAAAAAAAAAAATTAAAACATGCACTGGTAGATTAGCCATCACAGCTCCATGCTTGTTTCTGACAAATAACCTATTTCAGAATCTTTTGTTGAAGTCATATTTCAATAATACAAGTTACATTTAACTTATATTTAGTAACCACAGAAAGAGATACCTACTGGTTTGTTAATCCATAGAATATCTGCATTGTCTGACAATGATTCATCAGGACCGAAATCTGTAACTGGCTGGGCTTCCACCCTTGAACTTTGTTTCCTTTTTAGCATCCTGAAGTTAACTTTTGTTATCTATAATCATGAAACCTCCTTGGGGAGAAAAAAGGAGAAGACATTAATTCATTAAACCCATTTTATAATACATTTTAAACAGTTTTATAAATAACCTAAAGCATTTTGTTTTCATGCAGACTGCTTTTGTACTTACTGAGTAACAGGATCTTTATTTCATTAGAAAGCTTTGCCTATATAAATCACTGACTCGACTCTCTTTAGTTTATAAAAATGTACATAAAGGTATGCAATGCAAACAATTACCAGAAACTTCGCAATGCTGGGAGAAAATCTGTACCAATATGCAAAGCATGCTATTGCTGGGGACTTAAACCCCGAGTAATCATTGGATGGATTTGACCTGGAGCCATTTAATTTAATGGTGACATTTCCATTTATTACACTAGGCTAAGATAAAGCCCAACATGCCAGAGGCAAAAAGGCAATGTTAAGCAGCCAACAGATGCTAATGTTCTTTACTGAACTCAGAAGAGCCTTTTTGCTACCATACTACTATTAATGTGTATTTTTTTAATGCTTTTTTTAATGTTAGCAATTATCTATCCAACAGACAGACAGTTGGCTGTCTCTGGAGCCTGTGTTGGCATGTGGAAGCACTGAGGAAAATGTTTCATTTCCACAAGGTCAGGCCAAGTCTGGACATTCCTGAGTGGGTGGCAGTGACTGAGCCTTCTGCATGCTCAGTGATGTAGGCACAACTAGCAGACACACCACGAGAGCAGAAAGGTGAGTTAGATATTGACTTTCCCACAGATACAGTTCAAGGATCCCAGAGCTGAAATAAATCCAAAGAGATGAAGAAGATACACTCTCCTAAGGAGTAACAGTTTTCCCACAAAATCCCCCTAGGGATTGTTTTTCATGAAATTGAGGGGGAAGGAGAAAGCAAGATCTTGGGACCTTAGCCTGGACTTCTACTCTGGATGAAGTCTGGTTTAAAAAGTTTGTCAAAACTAGTATAAAGTAGAATGACAGAGCGGTTTGGGTTGGAAGAGACCTTTAAAATTCATCTAATCCAACCCCCCTGCCATGGACAGGAACATCTTTCACTAAATCAGGTTGCTCAAAGCCCCCTCCAACCTAACCTTAAACACTTTCAGTGATGGGGCATCCACAGTTTCTCAGGACAGCCTGTTTCAGTACCTCACCACCTCCACAGTAAAGAACTTCTTCCTTCTGTCCAACTTGAATCTTCCCTCTTTCAGTTTGAACTGTCGCCCCTTTGTCCTGTCAATACAGGCCTTGGTAATTACAGGCCCAAGCATCACAATGATGACTGCAATAGACACCGTCCTTGATCAGCTGGAAGAAACAGTGGGGTCAGGACTGCAGGACTGAGACCCATGTGCGTGGTCTCAGCTGGCCTTTTTACCCACACAGGAGTCTGCTTCATGTCTAAACACTATGCACCTATGCATCCTAGGCTGTCTCTTCTTTTGGCTGTTACGGCAAATATAACCTAACCATCTCCTTCCAATTCCATCAGTCTGCTCCTACTCTATTTGCTCCGTTTCAAATTCGAGGTCAGCTTCTGTATCTGCAATTCCTTTGGTAAGTTTTCAGAAGAGTGCTTTTGTGGTTTCTCCTGTGGTGTTTCTCCATACGTGACGAGCTCCATATGTGAGCTCCTTGCAAGCTTCTACAAAATATTTTCAGTACCTTCTTTCACATCTATCAGTAAACTAAAACTCCTGATCACGATGACTGCCCTGTCAGTACGAACATGTGTTTTCCTGCCTATATGCACCTATCTCGTATTTCCTGTCTAAGATTTAAAAAGCGAGTCTGAACCATTGTTCTATATTTGTATAAATCATAAAGCAACAGGGTCGAGGCCCTGGACTGATGCTCCAGCTGGAGAAGCTGACATTATGCAATAATCAACCTTTTAAAATACAGAGAAATTATATAAAGGCACAAAATAAGGGACAACTTCTGACATCTTCATTTAGGTTGGATGGTCAGGCACAACAACCTTATAAGTGAAGCTGGTAAGCTGTCACTAAAAATATGCAAATATTGTAAAATGGACATTATCATTTCATAGTCTTTCTCTAACAAATGAAGACTGCAATAATATCCAGGCAAGTTTTATGTTCTCTTAATGCTCATGCTCAAGCTTCATGCTCCAACTTCTCTTTAGCAGTCTTCCCTCCTTTCTCCTATTTATTTCTAAGCCTAAAGTATTGACCTATTTTCTGTACTTGGACCAAAGGATAACTAGAAATGCTTGAAGCCTCAGAGATGTTGGTGTACATTTTGAGGTCAGGAAGCCTTAAAATGGCTACATTTAGTACAGTGATAAGGAGCTTACTGCAATGTTTTGGAAGCTGCATTTCTCAAGACCTGAAGGAAAAAAAAAAAAAAAGGCTTTCTAAAATGTTTCTTGCAAATATGTTCCTTTGGAAATAGTTACTCAAAGGCTAATCAGTGAATTAACAAAATAATAATTTTATGTTTACCATTTCTGGTAATGGCTATGGTAGTACTCCTAGTAAACTAGAAAAATAGGTACCAATAAATTGAGAATCAATAAGATATGTGCAATCGATAATTAAGAGAAGAGGCTCAGGATACAGAACACTAAAAAGCCACTACTGATTTTTTTTGTAATAAAATGATACTTTAAATAACAAGCTATGTCCATTTAGGGGAAAAAAAGGTAGATAATTATCGACTGGCTAATAGAGAGGCTGTTGTTTTTATGCTTTTCTCAGTATTGCTTGTTTATACATCTGATGTGTAGGAATACTAGCTATATCCTTCTAATTAAATTTCCATTTACCCTTTTTAATTGATCCAAGCACAGAAAATATCACAAACTTTAGATGTCTATAATGGATTCAGTTCACCACTTAGAAGTTGTAACTAAAGAGATTAGAATTCTTATTTTTAAGAGGTGGCCTTGAATAAACAAATCAACATGTATATAAATCAAATAGAGGGAAGGAGACATTTAGGACTATAACAACCAGCTTGTTCTTATTATGGCTACAAAGTCTGGTGCAGCCTTGGGACTCTGCTGCGAGTGGAAAGCATTTTAACTCTTGGACTATAATCTCTTTCGTACTTGTTTCTGCAAGGAGGAACCAGCTGAAAGATGAAGAGAAGGAAGGAGCTTGTGCATGAACACCTTCCAGCATGTGACACGCAGTGAGCACCACACCAAGCTGTGTTAATGGGGAGGCCATAGTCCCCCCTAACCCCAACTACAAATCCACCCCTGCAGCTTCCGCATTGATTCTGACACACATCATTAGGTCTTTCTTTGATCACAACCTGTTATTAAGATGAAAGGCTTAATACATTCTCTGGGATATATTTCTAGCTCCAGAGTTTTTAAAAATATTGTGTGCATGGCAAAGACAGGTTTTGAGACAAGAAAATACCATGGAGTTTTGGGGCTACATCCACTTACGCATTTCTCTGGAGTATTTTCTTTACCATAGTAATGAAAATCCACAGTGCAGGTGTCTGCCTTCTCAGGGAGGATTGGATTGTCTTTGCTTTTAAATCTCTCCTCCTTTGCTTTGGAAGCAAAGACAAATTAAAGGAAAAAAACTAAATAGAGAATTACTCACATACTGAGCCCCTTCAGATCCATTTGGTCAGTCTTTTCCTTCCTCCCTCTCCCTTAACTTGCAGGTATATTCAGCAACTACTACTCTTGTCAAAACAACCACAAACCACTAAATTTTCAGCTTCCGCTGAAATGCAAGTATGCTAGCACAATAGTTGGTAACCTTAAAACCTATTGTGCACTTGGGAAAAAAAAAAAAAAGTCTGAAGGAGGTCTAATCCCAGTTTGTGAAACCCACACGAATCACAAGACGCTTCTACTAACAAAAGCTTGCACTTCCCACAAAAATCAAAAGATAAATTTTAAAAAGTAGATCCTACACAACATCAAAAGCTGAGAATCTGTGTCTCATTTATAAAGCAAGCTCACTGTATACAGAATAATCTTCTCAAGAAATCTCTACCACAAAGTCAGGAAAACATGTTTATAAATGCTATGGTAGACAAATAAGGAAGTTGAAAAATGATTTCACCGAGGAAAATAAAAAATAAATAGGAAAATAAATTATTCCTACCTACAACTTATGGAGAGAGTTTAAAAATCAGACAAATCCTTGGAATCAGTAATACCTGGCTTCCAAAATACTTCTTTCTCACCGCCTATTGACTTTGTCACCAGAGATCACGAGAGCACTTCCTGAAGGTCCCCCCAGAGCTGGCCACCTACAAACACTCTCTTCAAAATACCAATTCTCTCTCCTTTGAACATGTCAGCTCCCCTTCCAACTTTTCCCAGAGCTGGTACACAGAAAGTGGCACATACACTTCTAAGAGACTAATCACCTTTGAACCTTTTACTACCTGTGAAAGCTAAAATGGGTGACAGGAAGAGGACACGAAGAGCCCTACACATAGCAAGATGAAAAAAAACCATTTCCATATTATACATTAAAAAACCCCAGACCCCAACTACAGACTAAAGACGAAAATGCTCTTAACCATAGTATGCATAGTATGGTTAAATTAAAAATAAAAGTTCTCATATCTCAATAGCCATCTCTTTTCCCTCTTAGCAAATTGTCACTGATTCTCCATTGCCTGCTCCCTTCATCCCCATGTTCTTCCATCTCTCCCGCTGGGTGCAGGTACAGACGAATGGCATTTCAGAATTTGTTTTCATGAAGCAAAATATTTGAAGTGAGCAAGTTACATACATGACAGTACAGATACATTTAATTTTAGAAAGGTAAAGAAATACTTCCAGTGGATACAATCACACGGCACATGCCCCTGTGGATGTTATTAACTCGTAACTAGTTTCAAGGAAAAACTTTTTTCAGTACTTTTTTTCTCTATATGGTATTCTTACTGCATCTGATAAAATGTCCTAAAAGGTCTCTTCATTATTTTGAACACAGTATACTGATAAAAGCTGACCAAACGTCAGTATTCATTAAAACCAAACAGGAATCTTCAGAAAGAAGGTACACTGAAGGAAATATCAAAAAAATCAGTTACATTCACATTTTCATATCATCTGGATTCAGGTAGGAAAGAACAGCTAGTGACTTCTTTAACTTACTAGCAGGACCTCAGAACAAAAATACTGGACTGGGATTCACACATGAAGGAAGGTTTAACAATTGCTTAAGGCTGACCATGTCCGAAAGTTTAGTCTGAAGACAGGTGTCCAGACTTTAGCTCTTTGCTCCCAACACATCTCCTGAGTCTTGTCTTATTATTGGCTGAGGATAATGCTCACACAATATTTATTTCTTACATATAAGTTCTTCCTCTCAGACCTAGCTGATCTACTCAGCAGACAGAACCAAGTATCACATTGCATACAAAAGCAGATCCCATGTGAGCCAGATGTAAAGCCTGTGACAACTATCATGTATTGTCCTATCACGAGTCCTTTTTACTATCCACCTTCTGACATCCGAACATCCAATTCTGAAGAAACCATGCATGTATATACATGATGCCATGTTGCAGCCCGATAATAAAACTTGATAATTTTAAATTGATTTGGTTATTTTTTTGACGTTTTTCATTAAGATATTGGACTGAGTGAAAGAAAGTAACAACTGAGGATGACTCTTCAAACAGCGCTGATAGACCACACCACGGTACATTCCACCACACCACTTCTTTTACATACAAAGTAGAGATCAAGGTACTCAAAAACTACTTCTCTAGTAAAAAGCAGGTATACTCTCACATTCCATAGTCCCAGCTCCCCAGGTATCCGGAAAGAAGGGACACATCCAAGCATGAAGCAGCTACTTCCCTGTATAAATAACCACCTCTTTCTTTCAGTGGAAACCAAAGCACAAGAGTGGTGAGCACCCTCAGTCTCCCTCCAAGTTGTTGGCTATTGGCATGACTGGACCACAGGACAGCTTTCCAAGTCCTACAACTTAAATACACCCTTATACATTACTCTGTCAGCATGGCTGATAAAATGCTAAAAATTAATGGTGGCCACTGAACGCACAATAATTATACATAGACAATATACCGATGGCTTACATACTCTTCATGGATATATAGTACAGTTTAACAGCTAGATTACTTTAAAAGTTCACTTCAACTGTAGGCCACCTACCCATGACTTGCTGCCCCTGGGATTAGTCTCCTGCAATGTAGTCTAATACGAAAATCCTTAAGAGCTCACAGCTGACAAAGATGTGCAGCAACGTGCTTCCTAAGAACCATGCTGGAAAAAAGTACGAGAGCAATGTTCTGGGATTTGGTTTTGTGGTCTGCTCATCTCCAGGCGGAAACTGTGTTGTAGCCCTTTGTGAAAGCAAGGGGGGAGGGAGCAGTAGGTCATTCTTTGAGAGGATTCAGGGAGCAACCCATCCTCACTCTAAAATATCCCACATTCGGTAACCTGCTGTGAATACCACAGATCTACGTTTCAGGGTTTTCAAGAAAGTGATGAGGGCATCCTTCCCAGAAAGATGCAGGGGCGGAAAGGCGCTCCTCTGTAGGCAAAGAGCTGGCAGCATGCCTGCTTAAGTGATTATTTTAATGTTGCTGGGATTTTGTTGTACCACTAATTACATGTTAGTGTGCCTAGAACCTTGTACACATATCTTTTCATAGTTTAAATTGAAGCCCATTAAAAATTAAAATAAACAGTAGTTATATTCTTTTAGCATTGTTACAGTTTTTGCTAAAATAATTATTTATGAAATTTGCATATTCTAGAACATCTTCCAGTTCCAAATTCTTCCCTTTCCATCATTTAAGGAACTGACAGTGAAACAATTAACACCTGGGTTTGGATAAATGCCATATAGGTCTACATAGTGTTTGTGGTTTCAGCAATGTTCAGAAGCTGGAAATAAGTCAAAACACAGTAAGCTGTATTTCCAAGAGGTATAGTTTAAAGAGAATGAACTGTGATGGACCGAATTTCACATTAAAATAAAACCAACACACCGAAGAAGACTATGGGTCTACATTTCTAAAGCACAGAGGACTTGCTGATTGTTACAGATTTAAAATTTCATTTTAAAACACAGTACCAAGCTCAAATGGTTAAATTAAAATTCCCTCAACTGCTCCTAAAAGTCTGCAAGGTATATTCATGAACTTGCAGAGAACTGGAGTCTTCCAGCATCCAGAGAGACCAACTCAAAGAAATGTACTTTTTTCCTCCCTCCATTACAGCTTCTTAACTTTGTGACTTAAGCAGAAAAACTTAGTTCATTATTAACATGTATTATTTCTCTGTTGGTCACTGAAAGGGTAGGTGGGATGCAGCTGCTATGGAAGGAAATTAAAAGGGAGGGACAATGAAATGGAACAGTAAATTGAAGATGCTTAAGACAAAAGACTCAAATAGTATTTAATTAGTATTTTCTCACTGTAATTCCCTATGAATGACTCAGAACACAACAGTGGGTAACCAACTAAATCATAGCTGACTGACTTAAAAGCTACTTCTGCACACAAAGGCCATCAGAAACCTCCATCCTTCCGGGAACATGCCTCTGACGTTACTGAGAGTACTAAAATAAAAAGATGTCAACAACAAAAAACAAACGCTAAGCACCTCTCTCTCCGCTCAATGGATGGTGTTGAGACCCCGAAACTGCACTTTAAAGACAGACTTCAGGCCCAGGTACGCCCCTCTCTCCAACCACCCCAACCCCGTGGTGAAACCTCCCCTCGGGGAAGCAGCTCCCCACACCATCCGGCCTCGGTCCCATCCACGACCACCCATTAATTTACTGCACCCCCGGCCTATAATAAATGAAGAGGCCTATTCACCCCATGGCCCTGCTCTGCCTCCGCAGCGAAGTGAGGCACTTTTCCTCCTCACTGAGGGACATGGAGGGGGCCTGGGGCGGCGGGTGCAGGCCGGCGACGGGAGCGGGAAAGGGAGGAAGTCTGTCTCCCTCCCCACGGCAGAGTGCGGGAAGCTGGCAGCCGGCGCCGAGGAGGCCCAGCGGGAGCAGGCCCGGAGCCCGACCCGAAGAGCCCCCTCCCACCGCGGAGTAATGATGGTCGGGGCGGGCGATGAGGAGGGCGCCGCCGCCTCTTACCCCCCGCGGAGGCGGCCGGGCCTCTCGCCGCGCCCGTCCACCTCCCCGGGAGCCGCCAGTGTCCCCAGGAGAGCCACGGCGGTCGCCGACCATCTGGGGGACGGGGAGGAGCTGGGCCCCACCGTGCACCGAGCCGAGCGCCGCGCAGCGAGCCGCGCCCGACGCCTCCGACCTACCGCCAGCATCTCCCTTCATGGCGCGGTCGGAGGGGCCGTTCCCGGCCCCCGCGCGTGTGTGAGGTGTTACGGTTGTGTGCCTGCCTCGTACGCCGTCCTCCCCGCGGTGGATCGGGGCGGCGAGGCCCGCCCGGCGGCGGCGCCGGCGGCCGCCCTCGGCCTCTCGGCACCGGCGGCGGGCTCCCGCGGGGACGGGGCGGGGGGGGGCCTGGGGGGTGGAGTTAGATAAAACATGGTTGATGTGGACGGGGTTTGTGTTGCAGTATTAGAACTGAACCCGGACTAATGATGTGTTCAATAGTAGTGATAAAATTTAAACGATGGTTGTGATTATTTTGGCAAAGAAT